>CAUYSK010017965.1:0-24180 GCA_963575035.1 Avahi laniger
GAGGCTGAGGCAGAAGGATTGCTTGAGCCCAGGAGTTTGAAGTTGCTGTTAGCTAGGCTGACGCCACAGCACTCTAGCCTGGGCAACACAGCGATAATATGTATCAAAAAAAAAAAAAAAAACAAAAATAAAAAAAAAAAGGAATTCACAGACACCAGACACTATTTTTTTTTCTAAAGAACAAAGGGAGGAGAAGTAGTTAAGATACTATATAGATTATTATTTCATGATTTTCTCCAGCATTAGTTATGATATTTATCTCGCTAGTGATTACGAAGTATGGCTAATTACAACATTGTTTATCCAAGTTGATAACGTTGTTAATAGAAGAATGTCATGACTAAACAGCTATTTTATTCTGAAGACGTTCTCTAAGTATACACTTGTTTTTTCCCCACAAAGTAACCAAGGCTCTTTCTTTTAAGAACAGGAAAAAAAGTGGATACGGTGCAAGTGTTACAGAATTGGTGAGGAAAAAATGGTTTAAAGAGTAAAAATTTGTACTGTTTGACCATGACTCAGATAAAACTGAAGTCAATAGATTAAACTGGGGCACCAGAATTCAAAGAATCATAGGTATAGAAATCTTCAAGCTGGAAAGACGCTAACCCTATATTTGTTTTAAGACCTTCAGATGAACAAAGTAACCCAGAGCGATCAAGTGTCTTGCCTGAAAATACACAGCCCGTAGTTAATAAATTTGTCTCAATGTTCGACGCTACCAAGCACTATCGTTAGGGAAACTATTTTAGCTGCTAATTTTAAAAGTGCTAGAAAACTATATAACAAATAAATAGTTGCACAAATGCAGCCAGACAGAAACTACTGCTGTGCATTTTTTCCTTCATTGACTTATTTTCACCCAGTTTGTTATTGTCTTTGTCAATTTTTCATTTTATGTTTTGATTTTCTTTGTTTCTACTTTCTGTTGTCTTCCTAGATATTCCTTCCATTTTTTTAAAAAAAAACTTCTAAAGAAACTTGTGTAGGAGTTTTGGGTGAAATAACTATCTTAGTCAAGAAGACAGCCATAGCAATTCCTTTCAATAATCAATAGTAGTAACAAATTCAGTTGATTCTTCTATATAAAGTGCAGACTACAGGTCAAATACTTTTCAGTGTATTTCCCCATTGGATCCCCCAACCTCATTTCTATAGATAAGGAAATTGAAGTTCAGAGAGTTATTTAATTAGTGGGTTCAGATTTCAAACTCAGGTTTTAATGCACCAATAAGTATATCCTGTAGTGACCCAAAGAGCACTTTATAATTTCCCATTGAAAAAGTATGCTTTAGCAAGCTACTTCTTTCCTTGGCCTTTGCAGGTTATAAATTCATAAACAGATATGGAAAACCATGATGGTAAATGTGACTATTTCCACTCTCTTTGACCATTTTCATCCTATTAAAATTTTAAACATATTAATTACTAATTAGACTAATCTAGATGATAATCACAGTGATTTAATTTTCCCAATATCATTTATTGGAGGGAGAGATTTGTCACTTGGAAATTATAATTAACTCATCAGAAATGCTCTGGGATTGGAAAAAAAGGAAGTATTCAGGAGTTATGCTAAAAAAAAAATCAGCTGAAATTCTCACGGTTACTAAATATACAGATGCAAGGCAAAACAGCCTTCTGGTAGGTATCCTATTTGCAGCTCTAAAGCAGGAATGCTTAGTAAAGATCATGATACTGAAAGATCTTTGGATATTTTAGAACCTTAATGTAAGTTTAAAGGTCTGTGAGTGTTATGTTTTGTAATGCCTAATCTGAATTACAAATTGATTTTCAAAGATCTTTTTTTTGTTCTTGTTTTTGTTGTCTCCTATGGAAGAGCTAGACTACTGCTATAGCAAGGTTTCTTTATAGTTTTGTTTTTCTTTGATCTCATTTCACCGTTTCTATAACATATACATACCACGGATAATCATAGAGTAAAAATTTCATTCCAAATGTTACAGAGCAAAGAAATGGTACTCTTTTATTTCATTGTTCATTGAGAATTTATGTATCAGGAATTTATACATGAATACTAGCAAAAGTCCTGAGCCCATCAAGCCATATATATCATTGGTTTCCACTGGCCTGGATAAGATCACATAGGGAAGTTTAACGTTTCCCTCTGAAGATTTGATAACTAATTCATCCTGCTGAAATAAATTGACAATAGACAGATTAACAGGAGAAAAGGCATACAAATGCAATAATGTGCATAAGCACAGGAACCACAAAAAAAATCTGAGACTCAGAAAAGAGCCATATGATTGAAATTTTTATATTGTACAGAAAGAAATAGAGGCTTGGAGCATGGTGACAGGTAATGGAAGTGAGAGGGGAGGAAAGGCATGATGAGCAAAGGCTGTCTTCTTATGCAGATGAAGCCTCTCAGGTAGCAGCCCTCAGCAAAAATATCCATGGTAACCTGTGGCAAAAGTCCCTCTCAGACCTTAGAAACCATCAGTCTTCTTTTCCTATGAGTTAATTTTTCTTGGATCTGTATAAGGCAGACAGGGGACCTCAGAGAAAGCCTGTTTGCATTTGCTGTTTACTTCACTAATGCAGATTTCCTCTACAGATGCAAATATCTCCCACAAAGGACAGCTTTTCAGACCTATTCCAGTGTCTACAGCTCCTCTGAATAGCCATCTCAAACATGCTGAAGAAGTGTATTTTGAGGTGGCACATTTTGATTTCTCTCAATCACCTTGTTAGTAGTACTAAACAAATTGCATCAGTTGATAATGGATCTAAGTCTGACTGAATGATGTATAAAAAACTCAAATATTTCATAAAATTGACTTTCTCAATTTCTCACAAAATATTCTGCCAGAACTGGAATTTTTTACTTGAAAAAATAACAAAATTGTCTTTAAACATAAAAATTTAAAAAGTAGAAAAATAAATAAGAAATACGTGTTTGTGTTTAGTGTCTAGGTATAGGTTATACAGGAGATGATCTTGCATTCTTATCTGAGATGTTTTTGCTACAAGTTATAATAGTAGTACAGTCCATACCTCTTTGACACTACAGGACTCCGCTCCAAAAAGACTGCAGTTTCCTAGCAGTGATATTCAATGATACCCTTTAAATAGTGGCTTTTTCATTATAAATTTTGCATGTAAACACTTTGCATGTTCTGATTTAATGAGGCCATTCAATGCTTTCTTAATACCACTGAAACATTTTCCCCTAGGACTCATTTGATTGCTCTGAAATATCTTTGATTCATTTGCATTTACTAATTCAAGAAACCATGAGGATATTTTCTGAGCCTTTACTAAATTCCTGATACTAAGCCCCAGGGATATTGCAATAAACAAGACAAATGAGGTCCTTGCCTTCACTGAGCTTGTAATCCACTGGATAAAACAGATTTTTGAGAAAGTAATTGCAAGAACAATGAATTTAACAAAGAAGTTTAAGGCACAATGCAAATGTAAATATTCATATATATTTTCATTCTATATAAATTAATATAAACAATATGAAATGAATATATGACAAATTTTTATATAATTTGTTAATAAGGAAACTAGAAATATACTGAAAATTATTCAAATGAGAATTTAATTGACAGAGATTTCTACTATCTTCCAAATGAAATTTATTGCATTATTATTGTCAACTGAAGAATTACGAGGTTCATAAATTTGGAAAGGAGAGTTTTATTTCTCATAAAGGGTTGTAGCCTGCAGGATAGGTATCATAGCCTGCAGCCAAAAACCAAGAGCAGACACTTCCAGGGAAGGGCAAAGGGAACAGGAATTTATGCTGAGCAGGATGGTTGAAAATGCATATCAATACTCAACAAGCTATAGGAGTATTTATGAATGGAGAAACATGCACATGTGCAGTTGAGCTTCCTGCCCTTTCATGGGCCCATGTTCAAAAAATGGTGGCATTAGCATGATCCAAGGGGGGAATTCTCGGCCCTCTAACATCAAAAGGTAGCAGAGGACATGAAAATTCTTAGTCCTTATCCTCTGTAGACTGATCAGAACCACTCTGTGATCAGTGGTCTCTTATCAGGAAGGAATGCTGGTCAGTTGTTGAGTCAAACCTCAAAAAGGGAAGAGCAGCATTAGATGGTCGAAATTGGCAGTGGAGCCAGTCTTTCCAAAAGGCTGGTTTCTGTTTAACCAAAGGAAGAAAGCCTTAGGGAAGAAAACCTAATGATATTTAGTGAGGGAGGAGGTATAACAAGACCTGTCTGACCTCCCATCCCATCATAGCTAGGAACTCAGTCTTAAGGTTTCTCTGGGGTCCCCATTCAGGCAGTTCGAGGCTTACAACTTTATTTTTATTTCTCACTTTGAACAGTAATAATTTGTGTTGCTCTGGACAAAAAGGATTTACTATCATTTTTTATCAAGCTAACTTCTATCTCTACATAAAGTAGCCTCATCAATCAAAGACAATTAATGACACCCCTGTGGAACTGGATAATTCCAGACAGTTCGCCGGACAATGTCCAGCACTTATCCAAATAAACACACAGTGATTTTCTTTGCCCATTTCCAAATCTTTGGCAGTTTGCTTTTGTAGCTTAAAGGGAACAACCTGAAGAAAAAGGTGGTAATATTAGGACAAAGAAATAGTCACCATGTCCTCACAAACCTTAACCCTAAAAGTCATTACATAAGAATTGAAGGGAATGACAGAATCTCAAACCAAGGGGGACAGTGCTCAGACACAGACTGAAACTCTATCAATTTTTAAAATATGGGTCATTCCCTTTATTTCCAAGAAAGGTATTGACAAAATGTCTTGATTTCCTGTTATTCAGCGTACCAACCCATAACTTTTTGTCAATAATCCTTATCTATTAACATGGAGCTACTCACTTTTCAAATGTAAACTGTGTGTGGTGAAGTTTATGTGTCAACTTGCCTAGGCCATGGGGTGCCCAGATATGTGGTCAAACATTATTCTGGATGTTTCTGGATGATTTCATCATTTGAATTGAGAGACTGAATGAATAAAGCAGATTGCTCTTTTCTAAGGTGGGTGGGAATCATTCAACCAGTTGAAGGCCTAAAATGAACACAGCTCACCTTCCCTCAAATACAAGAGAATTTTCTCTTGCCTAACTTCTGTGAGCTGGGACATCTGGTTTTTTCCTGCATTTTACATGAACTGAAGCATTAGTTCTTCCTGGTCTTCAGCCTGCAGACCTGCAAACTGAAACCACACCATCAGCTCTCCTGGCACTCAGGCCTTCTGATTAGGACTAGAAATACACAACTAGCTCTCCTAGTTCTCCAACACACCAAATGTAGATCTTGGGACTTGTAAGTCCCCAAATCGCATAAGCCAATTTCTTTTAATAAACCTATTTCTATTTAGTTCTGTTTCTCTGAAAGACCCTCCCTAATATCTTGTGTACTTGTATGTTCAAGAGTTGAATGTCCATTCATCATTTCTAATTTGTATTTATTTATAAATTTCATTTAATGTTCTCTTGAGTACCACAAAAATGGTTGAAATTTCAGTTTTATCTCTAGAAGGTAATGTTCAAATTTTTTTTGTATGTGTGTATATTTTTAAAATTTATATTTTGCTTGTTTATATAGTATGGGAAGAGTACTACATCATACATTTAAAATTGTTTGAAAATATGGAGAACAGGTAGCCATTAAAATAATCTGTGTACTGTAGTTTATTCAATCATCCTCCTTCAGTTAGATTTTTGCTTCGTTAAAGCTTTTCATAATTAAAATAATCCTGAAACAACTTCTATATGCATGTTTGTTCAAATACCTAACAATATAATCCATAAATCTATTTTATCAATAAATAGAACTAAAAAGTGTAGATTTATAAATCATTTGAAGTGTTATTGTGTCAAAGATGCAGCAATCCGTCCTTCCTTCCTTTCTTCCTTTTCTTCCTTCCTCCCTGCCTCCCTTCCTTTCCTCCCCCTTTCCTTCTTTCCTTTCTCCCTTTCTTTCTTGCTTTCTCCCTCACTTTCCCCAATACTAATTGGATTATATATTTTTATTTTAAAAAATAACAAAACAGAATCTCTCTTTTTTCTATTAAAACCAAGTAAGTTTTTCAGTGTGAAGAGAGCCCTACCCCAAAATGCCCTCTGGGCAAGCATTTCTCCTCCCTTTCCCTGTTGGTGAGTTGGAAGAAAAATTATGAAGAATGGTGAATAATAATAACTTACAAGAATCTAGAAAGGAGAAAAATATGCTTCTTAATTTAAAATGATAGAAAGTGTGTGCATAGACAATAGATACTCTTCACCAGCAACAGGAAGGCCACTGAAATCATGCCACAGAAAGGGAATACAGATCATTTTCTTATATCCTCTTGAATGGCATTATAAAAACTCAATCCTTTGAGTACTAACTCTTGGAGGCGTGCAACAAAAAAAGGAAGATATTAAGTTGTCTGTCTTTAGGACATAATTTTTTTTAAGTATTTTGAGACAGCAAAACAAACCAATATTTGGCATAGGCGGTACTTGACTGTAGCTTCATTTATGGAGGAACTGACACAGGGAATGTGTTTGTTAAATTATTTAATATGTATGAAAACTGAAATTATGGGCAGCCAGTAATATACAGGTTCTACTAGGTTATAAATTAAAATAATGGACTCTATAAATGTACACTTTCCAGATGATTAAAGTTGATACTAAATTTTAATTTAGCTCATGCCAGCCATCCTATCTTCATTTTTTCACCCTTTCTAAGCCATATGGACTCATTGAAGGGGACTATATCAACACAATTAATTTGGGGAAGGGGCATTAATGCATCATGCTCTATGTATACCTAAAAATGACTTGACATGCCTTACAATATTGAAAAAGGAAATTTGGCCAAATAAGCGAAGAATAATTGTCTAGAAACCAGGAATATATTAAATAGTATTTGTTACATTAATTATTATTTATGCTGTACTTCCCAGAAAACAAAGTGAAAGGAAAAATTGGTTTAATTACATGGGTGCTATGGTTTAGATATAGTTTGTTTGTCCTCACCAAAATTTCTGTTGAAATTTTATTCTATTTTTATATCATTTTGGTGTTCATAAAAGGGAAAGGAAATGCATTTAGTATTCTAAATTATGGCAGAAATTAGCATAAAATATCTCTATTTGTAGTTTTTTTAAAAAATCTTTTTCCCACCAAGTTATTCTTTGGGAACTTTCAAGATACATCCAAATTCCAAGGCTCACTTGAACAGGGTAATGAAGGTAACTTGAAGCAAGATATAAAAGAAAGAAAGAGCAACTGTAATTCAAAGTTGGCATTAGAGGTCATATGAAGGTTTTTATTTTCATATTTTTGTTTCTTATGTCTCTTGGTAACAAAAGAGTAAGCTGAGTAAACAAGGTACCCAAGGTAAATAAGGGATACATAATAAAAATGCAGAAAAGAAAAAAAAACTTTGTTCAGCTACATTCTCTTGGATTTGTTTGGGTTTATTTATGTTTTATGGCTTCATTTTTCATCTGTGCTCCTCAGAATCCAGACTCCAGAAACAGAGAATCATGGTCCTTCCAGTTTCTTCAATATGCCCAGTCTTCTTGGGGCCTTTGAGATGAGGCCTTCAACAGACATCTCCATGAAGACTTGGGCAAGTGTTCTTAGCAAAGAGGTATTTTCAGCTATCCCTTTGGAGAATGTCAGCACACTTACTTGCTATGAGGCCCAAGATACTTCAAGACACATTGAAATCTTACAATACATTGTTATTATTTTGCTTGACAGAGTCCACTGATCTTTCAAAGGAAAGAAACCTCATATAATTAGCCTTATAATCCACATCTCTGGCACTTTTCATTCATTTGTGTGTATATAAGTTTCAATATATACAAGTATATTGTATATACAATATATACAAACTATACAAATTTCAGTCAGTTATCATTTTCCTTCTAACTTAAAAACTTCCTTTAATATTTCTTATAATGCAAGTCTTCTGGCAGCACTGTTATTAGTTTTTATTTGTTTGAAAAAGATTGTATTTTACCTTCATCTTTAAAGGACATTTTTCCTGCATATATAATTCTATTTTGGTTTTTTAGTCACTTTAAAAATGTCATTCTATATTTTTTCTGATGAGAAATCTGAGGCCATTCTTATTTTCATTCCTCTATATATAATACATCTTTTGAACTCTAGCTGTTTTTAAGGTGTTTTCTTTATTATTGGTTTTCTGCAACTTCATTATAATGTGCTTAGATGGATGTTTCTTTTAGTTTATATTGCTGGATTTCCTTGAGTTTGTATTTGCGGATTTGTTATTTTTAATAAGTAATTTTCAAATAGTTAACTTCTAATAACTGTAATCAAACAGGGCAACGTTCCACCAGGTGGTCCCTGTGTTAGCATTGCCTTGGTGTAGCTCAGCATTCTAGAACAGAGACACAATCTTCTTCATGCCCTGGAGTTGACTTATTTCACAGAGGCACCAGGACAATTATATTTAACTGTTCTTGTTCTGAGTGATTAAAGGAAACTTGGAAAGTGACGTCATTGAATTAAAGCACAACCTCCAAAGGACATTGTTTCAAAGGTCACTAGTCACCATCACTTTCCTGCCTCTTCTCCACCCCCAAATCATATTCTCTGGACAAGGCTGATTACTCTTTCTTCTGTTTGACACTTTTATTTTTTTTCCTCTCTCTCTCTAGATATGTTCATAGAGGCTACAGTCCAGACTTACTGATCTGGAGTTATCTGCCTTTTCAGGTGGCTGCACTGGTCATTACATGCTCAGAGAGAAATAGCGTGTTCTATTTCACAGAATGATTGAATAGCACGAAAGTAAACTGTTGTATCACCTCATACAACAGAGCTATTCTTGTGCAATTCGAAGTGTTCATTTGATTCAAAAGTGTGAGGCAATTATAACTCCTGATTGCTATTGGGAATGATGTGACGAAAACCAATAATGATTTATTTTAAGGAGAAAAATAATATTGCATTGGTCATTACAAGTTCAGAGCAAAACTATGTCATTTCTACACATGGTGATATATTTACAACTTACAAAGGTTGACTTCTCTACTGAAATTCAGCATCAGAGCTTTCATCCACTCACCACAGAACTGCTAACACGTGGGAGACTGAGAGTTGAGGGGAAATTGATGTTCAAACAGAGTGCGCCATACTTGATGGTCACATAAATTCTCTCTCCCTTAGGCAGTATTCAATGCTGCTTGTCAGGCAAAAGCAACTAGAAAATGTATTTATTATTCTGAAATATCCAGAGAGTAAATTCTCAAATTGTTTGTGATCAAAAACCATTATGCCTGCCTTTCATCAATGTCATTATCAAGCAACATAAAAAGTTTCTCTTTTCTTTATGTGCTTATTTAGATGACTTGAATAAATTATTAATAGTTAAAATATTTCAAAGCTTGTTAATTCGTAGCATAATGATACTTTACAATTGGCTTATACTTTCGATAGCAAAAAATTTTTTGCTCTAAAAAATTACTAAAGCATTTATTAAATATCATATAATGCTTTGAATTTCATCATCCTTATAAAGAACTTTTTCAGCACTTTTATAAGATCTATAATAATTTATCTATGCTAAGAGAGCAGCTTTAAGTGTTCTCACCATAAAAATAATTTTGTGAGGTAATGCATATGTTCATTAGCCAGAGTTACTCATCCCACAATGTATATATACCACAACACTTCATGTTGTACGTGATAAATATATGCAACTGTGTCTATCAATTTATACATATACATGTAATTTATATTTTTGTTCACCATTGTAACCTTGATCCTAACATAGTGCCTAGAACATAGAAGTCACTCATTAAATATTTGCTGAGTGAATGAATAAATCAATTTTGAAAAATTATAATATTCCCTTTTTTCCCCCTGAACTTCAGCCTTCCTTTCTCCAATATTGTTAATGGTTTAGGGATAGGTGAGGGGGAGTTAAAGCAGAAAAAGAAAATATAGAAAACTATCATACCACTTTCAATGAATGCTATTTAGAATATATTTTTTTTACATTTTAATGAGGGAGTATTACATGGCTTAACCCTGGTATCAGTGAAGTGTATCTCAAAAGTGGAATGAATTTAAATAGGTAAATCAATATATTGACCAGGAAAATATCAATGATAACTTGAAACAAAAGAGGGAGAATCAGCATGTTTAATCAGTCTAACCAACAAGGGAGAAACAATGCCTTTATATAAATAGAATACGACTTGAAGAAAACACACACACACACACACACGCATACATGCATATTAGTTTGAGGGTTTTGATGAATTTGAATGTTTTTGTCTGATGATATATTTAGATAAAAATGAATCTACTCATTTTACTTGAAATCATAAAAACAACCTTCGTGAATTCAGGAAAAAAAACCTAAAAACTCGGTGAATACATATTTTTTAGTCAGGGAGGAAAGGAAACATGGTGGTATAATGCAAATAACTTCGGCTCCTAGAGTCGGAGGTCCTGCGTTCAGATCCTGTCTTTATCATTTACTACCATGTGACATTGCTCAGCCTACCTTGAAGGATTATTCTGAAAATTGAACTTAATATTTAATAACACCAAACTCAATTTTGTCCATATTGTGGGGACTCTGACTAGAAACTTTTCATTCAAGAAATTTAATTCTATTTTAAATTCCTGAATGTGTGTGTGTGTGTGTGTGTGAGAGAGAGAAAGAGAGAGAAAGAGAGAGAGAGAGAGAGAGAGAGAGAGAGACTGAGAGACCATGCCATGGTTTGTCATCTATCTCCTCAAAATTTCCCAAAATATTAACATATAGATCATAATTGCATTACCTTTCCTAGTTGAAAGCTAATTGAAGCATTAAGTGCTTGCCTGTTTTAGAAAAAATGTTACTTTATGACGTAAGTATCTGATAATTTGACTTGATGTTTTAGTGAGGTAAGATGGAAGGCAAGGGAAGAAAAAGAAAAAGAATGAAAACTTCCATGCACTGGATGCCTTGATGGCGAGTGCAAGTTTTGAACACACAGATAGACAACCTGCTGACAAATGTAGCCTTTGCAATATTTAGTTTGATACTAAACACTGCATTACATAAAAATCCTGAAAAATTCATTTTTTTGAAAGCATAGGCATTTAAACAAACATGTCTCTTGCTTCAGTGAAGACTCAATAGCCTAAATGTTATAATTGCTTTTAAGTGCCAAGGAAGTTGAAGAAATAAAAGATAAAATTACAGTGACTGCTTCCCTCATGAAAAATCATTCTTTTAGTAATTCAGTAAACAAAGGGGATTATATAATACTGTTCAACTGTGAAAAATGCTTATGACAAAGATGTCTCTGTGATAAGAATTAATTAAGATCAACCATCTGGTTTGAAGAGTTTTTCTCTAAGAGAAAAAGGAAAAAATATTCTTGAATTGTATAAAAAAGGCAATATTTATTAAAAATAGAAAAATAAATAATATCATTTTGATTAATGTAGGCAGAAGTGTTTGTGTATGTTTAGGAAAAAAAAAAGTTACCTGGATTGTATGAAAATCAAATAAATATCTCTATGTAGATTTATATTGTGTATGTCTATATCTATATATCTATCTATCACATGTGGCTTATAGTATTATTGCTTTAACTTTGAATTCAGACTTTATAAATAGACTTTTTGGAGCTTTGAAAACTTTTGTGTTTAGCATTAAACTTGTATACCTTTCCTCCCCTCAATCCCACATGAAGGTAAGCTTACGGAACTTTCCCCAAATTCTATCATTTTTATTGTATATTTCTTGAATTCTACTGGAAATTTTACAGAAGAATCATTAAGAGTGGATGTTGTCATTTTCATGTATATTATAAATAACTGAGTAGAAATCTTGCCCAGCCAATTAGAATAATTCACTCCCATTGTTCCAGTTGATGGACAGATCGGTGCTCTTTTGTTATTAATATTTAAATTTGGAATAAGACAAAATATTGAACTTCAATTTCTTTCTGTTGGTGAAGGAAATGTGAATACGGATGCTGCCAATAGCTACATTTCCATCCCTGGAGAAGAAGTGAACCAGAGAATGAATTCATCCCAGTGAGAGACATAGCTAAAAAAGAGGAAGCAACTTAGTGGCTTAAGTTCCTTCCTCCAAGGCGTCCCTGATACTTCCCTGTTCCCCTCCACTCCCTGTGATTCATTGACTTTATCAAATATATAGCAGCTTCTGCAGAATCTAGTCTGACTTTGGTTTCTCTCTTGGAAGCCTGAGACCTTACTCTTTCAGGATATCTTCCCTGATTTAAAAAATGATAACTCCTATTACAAGGTCTGTTAAACATACCTTCTCCTTTCAACTCTTTTCACTAACTCACTGTGACATACTCTTTTGTGGGGAGACTAAGCTATTTTAAGAATAATCTTGATTTTGTTCCAATTTATAGTCAAAGTTCTTCACACATTCCAATATTTTAATTAAGTTTTTTGTGAGTTACTTAAGATAAAACTCTTCGTATGTTAACATCATGCTTGAGAGTTACATTCAAACTATCAGTGCATTTTTTTTTTTTACTTTTGTTTTCTCTCCACTGGAAAGCTCTATTTTTTTCTTTCCCTCAACCTGCACTCTGAAATTCTGAACTGACTTTTGAAGCACAGATAGAATGCAGACATGTAAATGCCACTTCCTCCGTGTAGTCTTCCTGGAATTCGTCTTCTCAAAGCTGGATTTTATCAGTCTTCTAACTCTCTCGTTATATTTCATCTTACAAATTGGGAAATACCTCAAGGTTTAGATAAGACATTTATACACCTGACTTTTCCTTCCTATGAGACCACAGGCTTTAAGAGTGTGGATATGAGTCTCAGTCACTGTTAACTTCCATAATTACCATAATGATGGTCTGGTAATACATCTATGCTAAATAGCTTTATTTCTTGTAAATTCTCTATGTCTAATGTGCCTTACATTTTTAAAAATATAAAGAGACTCTTTTTTGTTGTTTCGTTTGGGTTTTATTGTTGTCCATGAATCTGGATTGGGTAAGATTATTTTTGTATTTGAAGGTAGAAACGATACTACTGTTTTTACGGATGAATCTACTATTCTATTCCTCTCTGTTTCTCTCGTCTGTCCATACTTCCATACCCTTGCCTATCTCAGCTGTCCCAAAATTCTCTAAGCTCTCTCCAAATGTTTATTTTCTGTTTCCAGGTTGTTTGAAAGGCATTTGACAGTATTTGAATAATTCTCAGGGTTTTGTTTTGTTTTGTTTTGCTCCTGGACATATTAAACAGTTTTACTGTCAAGGTTGTTACTTTATTATTAACTGATTAAATAACAGCATCCTGGAAATCATGGAGTTTTTAATCACCTATATTCCTCACAATGTTTTGCATAATTGTTAAACTTTTTTTCCAGCAGTTCAGTAGCCCTTGGCATTCAAAAATTGAACAATGTGGTTTTGACTATTCATGTCCATCCCTGAAAGGGATGACGGATGACATGTGGTGATTTGTCATTTTTCTGGCATTCAAGTTTGAAATGTGTGCATTGTGATACTGAAGTTCAGAGAGAGCTCCTTAGCCAGTGAGTGAGCCTGGCTGAGCACTTGGACTCCACCTCTCCATCCATTTTTGCTGTGGCAGCATTTAAAGCACAAGTTCAATTTTTCTGGAAATACTTAGTATTCAGAAAATTCTTGTCTTAAAGTAATGATTTTCATGTTCCATTTGTCCCCAAAAAGAGCAATTATTGGCATTTGGAAGACAAGCTTTTTGTACACTGAAGGAAAATAAACTTTTAAATCAAGAAAAGCTGGGTTCATATTTAGTTCTTGTATCCCCTTGTGTCACAGCAGAGAGAGTATTTACCCTCTCTTAATTTGTGTCTCAACCTATAAGGACCTCAGAGGTTAGCAGAGAGGATTAAATGAGACAACCAATCAATAAATATATATTAATTCTTTGACTCATGTTAGTTCCTCCATAACTGATGAGAATTATATTATTAAATTTTGTTTTAGCACTTTGGCCAACCACTGCATTTTCTTTATTTTTTTTAGATCCTCTGGTCTTTGGTTCTTAATACTTAGCATGGTTATTAGTTGACCTTTTCCAATATAGCAACATGGTATCAATCATTATGAATGATGTCTAACCTAGAGGTTTCTCTTTCCTGAAATGGCTATGCTGTCTTCTGGGAGTCTTTACTTGGATTTCAATTGGTTAGTATCCTTCTTGAATTCTATCACTTCTTATATAAGATATGGGTATGGAATAAAATGAGTTTTTTATTCAAAAATTCAAATGAACTAAAAATGAATTTATCACTGTTTAAGATCTTGGTTTTCAAATATATTTTTATCAAAGCATTTTAATATTTTAAATCCTAAGAAAAAAGACCCTTTATTCTTTATCTGTGTTTTCCACTGACTTTGTAAGGACCAAGAAACCTGCTCTGTAAAAGCAAAGCAGGCCCTCTAGTCTTCTAAAGAGATTTTGCTGCATAGAGTAAATTTTTCATTCCATCCTTTGTTCCCTAATAAATTCTATTCTATGACACTGAATCTTGCAGTATGTGCATAACCACTCTTTTGGGGAAGGGGAATCAAATCCAAAGGAGAGGAAACATATTTTTCAAGCTTATTTGGTCTTATGTTGCATAGTAGTTAGCCCAGATTGGAAATAGTAGTCCATCTATTGGTTTGTACTGTTACCAGGTGCCCTTTTCTAAAATACTGGACCACCAACTCTTCTTTTGGGCAGTTTTATTACTGAGAATTGTCAAGCTATTTTAAAGTAAAGCTAAAAGGATTCAAGTAAAATGTCAATTATGAGGTCATCAAAAATCATAACATTTGCATGTAGAATTACAGGCAAGACCTTGAAAGTTGAATATTAGTACGGACCCCATGATCCTTTTTTCCCTCTGCTTCTAGTGTATAAAAGTGCCTGCTGGCAAGTCTCCTTGCCTCTAGCTTTGACCTAGTTATATAAGCATTGCCTATAGGACTTCCTGCATGTACCTTCTAAAGAGCAATCCTGACTATGCCACTCTTCCATTTGGGGGGGTTATTTTTTTGAGTTTTTTTTCTCTAGCATCATTCAGTGCTTTGTGATTTCCAATAAGAAATGGGCTGCTCCTCAACGTGGCCTACTGTGTTTCTCCACTATATTGTTCCTACTTACACATCCCACTTTCTGGTTTCATCTCCTGCCAATTCATCATTGTTTTACAGATGTAAAAGTCAGAGCTCCAGAATCCTCTTGCTGCTCACTCTGGCTGGGCATTCTGTTGCTTCCAGGTCTGTTATGCTACTCTTCCCACTTCTGCATCTTAACTCCTGCTGTTACATTACAAATCATCTCCACTTCGCTTCTTCCAAATAGCCTTCTCTGAATTCCCCAAGATGCGCTGAGTATCTATTGTCAATGTTTGACATAACTTAGAAACAGTAAGACTTCATGAAGTACTATATATTTGCCTGGTTTTTATTTTCCTCTGGACTACGTGCCTCTTGAAGAGAGGGATTGTTTCCCATTTAAGTTTGTTTCTCTGCACCCAGCCTAATGCTTATCCCGTAATTATCCCTTAGTAAATGTTTGCTTAAAGATTGTGTAGGGGTAGGAAAATCATTGAGATTCAGAAAGTACTTTCCAGTCCTATTAATTATGCCTGATAAAGGGACTACCACAATATACTCTTAATCGGATTACTGACATAGTCATCTAACAGAGGCCCCACCCCATGTGTCTCTCCATGTGTCTGCAGTTCATTTTAAATATTACTGTAGATCAATCTTCTGAAATCAGAGGTAAATGGTACTAAGTGATCAAGGTTCTACAGGTTGGATGGAGGTGTAGATCATCAGGTTCTGGTATTCTAAATGAAATAAAAAGATAAAGGGCTGATTCCTTACTTGACTTGCAAGATATCCTATGATATTATCCCAACTTTCCTAAACCCATTCTCCAACTCACCAACTTTTATGTTTTCATTTGGATTTTCCCTTGATCTGCAATGTCTCTCTACATCTTTATCTCCGTACTTATTCTTGTTTGTGTCCCAGTCATGCCCTACTTTCTAATTTTCAAGGTACTGTTCAATGTCACACTATCTCTAAATTTTCTATCAACATGCCCCTACTGATGTTCTGCTATGTAAGAAGAATGCTATAATGCCAAAAGCACTGAATATGAAGGGATCAAATCCCAAATCAAACATTTTACTGCTGTCTCAGCTTAGAGAATTCTTTTTTCTCTTTCTGGTGAACTTTATTTCCTCAACCATAAAGTACATATAATTCTACAGGGTTGTTGTAAAGTTCAAATAACTTACTGTACAGGCAAGAGCTTTATAAATTGTTAGAGGATTATGCAAACACAGAAGATTCTTACTATGCTATAAATGTGAGTGTAATATTGTCTCGCTGGCTTTATTGGCCAGTAAATGCTGTGTCTTGACTATACGTAAAGAGAAATAGGAAAAGATTTTACTAACAGCTTTTACCACCATCACCACCAAGTTCAGAATGTCAGTGTGGACAAACTGCTATAATCTCATAAAGAGTTACAGGATTGCAGGGATGAGAGAGGGGTCCTTTTTGATGCAGTTCTCAGGTATGTTGATGCATACAGTACAAAAAGATTCAGTAATTTACTTCTGGATTATTACATAACCTCGGCAGAGAAGCTTTCATTTATTTTCAAAATTATTACATTATTGTCATTTTCCATCTTTAAAATAATCATGTTGATGAATAATAAATATTAAAATACTATATGTATGATTACTATTTATAAATATTTACACTTAGGATGTATAAATACCATTTATTATATCTACACTTTATTTTATAGTTTATAACAGTTGTCATAATACTATAAATACTGTTTGTATTTATTTTCTGTAATTACTGTAATAATAATAACAATGAATTATTATTACCATTTATTAAATACTGTATGTCAGATCTTTTTCTTTTTTTTTTTTTTTTTAGACAGAATCTCATTTTTTTGCCTGGGCTAGAGTTCTATGGCATCATCTTAGCTCACAGCAACCTCAAACTCCTGGGCTCAAGCGATCCTCCTGCCTCAGCCTCCCGAGTAGCTGGGACTACAGGCATGCGCCACCATGCCCGGCTAGTTTTTTCTATATATTTTTAGTTGCCCAATTAATTTCTTTCTATTTTTAGTAGAGACGGGGTCTTGCTCTTGCTCAGGTTGATTTCGAACTCCTGAGCTCAACCAATCCACCTGCCTTGGCCTCCCAGAGAGCTAGGATTACAGGCATGAGCCACCGCGCCCGGCGTATGTCAGATCTTTTATTAAAGGATCCTTTACTAAGATAATTCTTATAATGACCCAGTTAGATATGAATTATCCACAACTTAGAGATTATAAACTATGGAGATTTAAGAAATTTAAGGAGCATATATAGCAAGTGATAGAGATAAAACCTGCACAAGGTTATCTGACTACTTATTCCATCCTCTTGAAACACCGACATATGTTTTCTCTGTCTCTCCTTATTTAAACCAAACCCCCTTGAAGTTTTATATCAATATCTTAAATATTTAATAATATTTGAAGTTCATCCCTTTAATTTAAGGGACAGTTGATATACAGCTGTGGAGAAATACTGATATGGTAAAATGAAATCAAATGGGAAGAGATTTGAACGTTCCTGATGTTATTTCTACTGAAGCTCTCTATTAGTTGGTAAAGAATTTCTCAAGGGATCTCTGACCCTGCTCAGTGTTGTCCAGAAAGCACCAAAAAGAGAGCACCTACCTTCCCTGAGACATATAGTCAAATTATTTAGCCTCATTGCTCTGCAGGTTTGGGTCAGACCTTTAATAATATTTTATTATTGTCATATGCATTTAGAGAGAGTCATATTTAACAATTAGTCAAAGTATACCTGAGAGAGGACACTGAGGGAAATCTCAGTAAAGGAAGCAAAGAAATTCATGTACTAAAATGTTGATTTAAAATAGATCAGTTTAAGCACATAGTATATTTTCTCACTTCCTTTTCACTAAACACACATACCCCCCCACACACACATACCCCTAACCACATAACATATTTGGAACAAATCAAACTTTGGATACCTCTTTTGGACTTGTGCTCTTCCCTGACTTTTTTTTTTTTTAATTGTGGCAAAAAACACATCACATGAAATTTACCATCTTAACCCTTTTTTTCTTTTTTTTTTTTTTTTTTGAGACACAGTCTCATTCTGTTGCCTGGGCTAGAGTGCTCTGACATCAGCCTAGCTCACAGCAACCTCAAACTCCTAGGCTCAAGCAATCCTCCTGCTGCTTCAACCTCCAAAGTAGCTGGGACTATAGGTGCACACCACCACACGTGGCTAAATTTTTCTATTTTTAGTAGAGATGGGGTCTCGATCTTGCTCAGGCTGGTTTTGAACTGCTGAGCTCAAGCAATCTTCCCATCTCATCCTCCCAGAGTGCTAGGATTATAGGCATGACCCACTGCGCCTGGCTGCATCTTAACCATTTTTAAGTATATTGTTCAGTAGTGTTAAGTATATTTACATTGTTTCTAGGACTTTTCATTTTGCAAAACTGAAATTCTGTACCCATTAGACAACCACTTCCCATTTCCGTCTCCCCTCAGCCTGTGGTAACCACCATTCTATTTTCTGCTTCTATGAATTTGATTACTTTAAATATGTCCTATGAGTGGAATCATATAGTATTTGTCTTTTTGTGACTGGTTTATTTCACTTAGCATAATGTCCTTAAACCTCATTTATGTTTGTAGCATGTGACAGGATTTCCTTCATTTCTAACATTGTATATACACTATAGTTTGTTTATCCATTCATCGATCAATAGACATTGGGTTGCTGCCACTTCTTAGATATTGTGAGTAATGCTGCTGTGGACATGGGTGGGTACATATCTCTTTGAGATCCTCCCAGTTCTTTTGGATATCTACCCAGAATTGGGATTGTTGGATCATATGATAGTTCTATTTTAAATATGTGAGGAAGTGACATACTCTTTTCCACAGTGATTACACCATTGTACAGTCCTACCAACAGTGCCATGAGGATTCCAACTTATCCATATCCTCATTAACACAACACTTGTTATTTTATTTATTTATTTTTTTGTCTAGTAGTCATCCTAATGATGTGGAGGTGATACCTCAGTGTGGTGTGTGGTTTTCATTTGAATTTTTATAGTAATCACTGATGTTCAGTATCTTTTCCATATGCTTATTGAACATTTATATATCTTCTTTCGAGATATGTCTATTTAAGTCCTTTTTCCATTTTTAATTGGGTTATTTTTGTTGTCATTGTTGTTGAGTTGTAGGGGTTCTTTATGTATTCTGTATATTAATCTCTTAACAGATATATGACTTACGAATAATTCTTCCCATTCCATAGATTGCCTTTTCATTTTGATGATTTTATCCTTTAACTTACAGAAGTTTTTTTTAGGTTTGACATAGTACCATTTATCTATTTTTGCTTCGTTGTCTGTGCTTTTGATGTCACATCCAAGAAATCATTGCAATTTCCAATGTCATGAAGTTTTTCCCCTATGTTTTCTTCTCTCAGTTTTATAGTTTACGTTCTCACATTCTGAGTCTTTAATCCATTTTGAGTTGATTTTCTTGTATGCTGTAAGATAAGGGTCCAACTTTATTTATTTATTTGCATGTAAATATTTCAGTTTGCCCAATACCATTGAAGAGACTGTCTTTCTCTACTGAGTGGTTTTATTTCCCTTGTTGAAGGTCATTTGACTATATAATCCAGAGTTTATTTCTGAGTTCTTTGTTCTATTCCATTTGTCTATATGTCTTTATACCAGTTCTGATTACTGTTTTGATTCCTGTAGCTTTGTAATATGTTTTCAAATCAGGAAGATGAAGATTTCCAAATTTGTTCATCTTTTTCAAGAGTGTTTTGGCTATTTGGGATACTGCAGATTTCACATGAATTTTAGGATGAATTTTCTATTTCTGAAAAATATACTGTTGGGATATATTATGTTGACTCAGTAGATCACCCTGGGTAGGATTGACATCTTAACAATATAAAGTTTTCCAATCCAAAAAAAGAAATTGTAGAAGATGTAAACAGATGGAAAAACCTATTTTGCTCATGGATTGGCAGAATCAATATCGTTAAAATGTCCATGCTACCTAAAGTGATCTACAGAATTAATGCAATCCCTATCAAAATCCCATTATCATTCTTTACAGATCTGGAAAAAATAATTCTACGCTTTGTACGGAACCAGAAAAGACCTCGTATAGCCAAAGCAATCTTAAGTAAAAAGAACAAACTGGGAAGTATCAGTCTACCAGACTTCAAGCTGTACTACCAGGCTATAGTAACTAAAATAGCTTGGTACTGGCACAAGAACAGAGACATTGACCTCTGGAACAGGACTGAGAGTCCAGAGATGAAACCATCTGCATATGGTAATCTAATCTTTGACAAAGCTGACAAAAACATACACTGGGGAAAAGAATCTCTTTTCAATAAATGGTGCTGGGAAAACTGGATAGCTACACGCAGAAGAATGAAACTGGACCCCCACTTCTCACCTCCCACAAAAATCAATTCAAGATGGATAACAGACTTAAACCTAAGGCATGAAACCTTAAGAATTCTAAATGAAGATGTTGGGAAGACCCTTTCAGACATAGGCCTAGATAAGGAATTCTTGAAGAAGAATCCAAAGCAATCGCCACAGCAACAAAAATAAATAAGTGGGATCTAATCAAATTAAAAAGCTTCTGCATTGCGACGGAAACTGTCATTAGAGAGAATAGGCAGCCCACAGAATGGCAAAAAAATATTTGCTCTCCACTCATCTGATAAAGGGCTGATAACCAGAATCTATCTAGAACTCAAAAAAATCAACAAGAAAAAATCAAACAACCCCATCAACAAATGGGCAAAGGAAATGAACAGAAACTTTTCAAAAGAAGACAGAATAATGGCCAGCAAACAGATAAAAAAAATGCTCAACATCTCTAATCATTAGAGAAATGCAAATCAAAACCACAATGAGATATCACCTGACCCCAGTGAGATTGGCCTCTATCCAAAAATCCCAAAACAACAAATGCTGGCAAGGATGTGGAGAGACAGGAATACTCTTACACTGCTGGTGGGACTGCAAATTAGTGCAACCTCTGTGGAAAAGAATTTGGAGATACCTCAAAGAGCTAAAAATAGAAACACCATTCAATCCAGCAATAGCACTATTAGGCATCTACCCAAAAGAGCAAAAAACATTCTACGATAAAGACATCTGCACCCAAATGTTTATGGCAGCACAATTCACTATTGCAAGGATGTGGAAACAACACAAGTGCCCATCAATCCATGAGTGGATTATTAAAATTTGGTATATGTATACAATGGAATATTAATCATAAGAAATGACAGTGATCTAGAACCTCTTATACTTTCCTGGATTAAACTTAAGCCCATTATCCAAAGTGAGGCACCACGAGATCAGAAGAATGGGCTCCACTTGTACTTGCCATCAAATTGGTACTAACTGATCAACATTAGGGTGCTAACATGACAGTAATACTCTCCAGGAATTAGAAGGATGGGGGGGTAAACACACAACTGAAGGACACAGGGAGAATTGCAGGGGGGAAGGGCATGCCTTTAACCCTTGCTTGGGGGAGGCAAAGACATAAAGTGTAACCATAATGTTTGTACCCTCATAATACCCTGAAATAAAAAAAAAAATCACATTATATCTGTACCCTTAAAAACAATTTAGAAACAATTTTTAGTCCGCTTAAAATTTTTTCAAAACATAGGCTTTCAATGAGTTTTAAACCCATATGTTTTAAATATCAAAATTCAATGTTTTCTGATTAGTTTGCAAGGAAAGGTAGTTTAGAGCAGGGGGAAATGGAGCTTTACTAGTCAAATGTCAATGAAAACCAGCATGTGCAGGCAATGACACACCTCTTCCATTGGGATCTACATATATTGTGAGATATCTTCTCACCTGTAACAGTATTTAAAACTGAGAATTGGGATAGACTAAGCTGGAAACCAGAACTTTGAATTGCTGAATCACAGTATTAAGCCAGGATTTAAAACAATTAACTGAGCATATTCAGTTATGTTGTTCTCTCTCTATATATTATCTGTTAATATTAATGTTAGGGAGGTTGAAAAGGGTTTTCTATTATTAATAAACAAAATGAATAGTATTTTAAAATATAATTCATTTATTATTTAGATATTCCCTTTTGGGAATATGGATGCCTTATAATGCATATATCAGTACATTAGTACTAATGTGTAAATTATAAATAAACAAACAAGCATATGCTGAGGCAGTGTGTTCAAACGACTTTTGACTGATTGTGAGATGTGTCCAAGATGTTTGAAAGACACCTTCTAGAGAATATATTTAGCAAATGACCTGTTCACCATTAATATCTAACTAGCAGACTTTGAAAAACTATTTCCTTTTTTTCCCAATTTTTAGAATAATAGGTTGGTGTTCTATCTACCTCTAAAGATGATCAATGAGATTTTATTTGCTTTGTCCCTTTTTTCTGTGTGTTTGTACAAAAACATATGTATATGCATGTACATATAATCTTTTTTTAACCCTTTGAGAATGAATAGCAGATTGGTTTCCTTTATTCCTAAATATTTCAGTGTATATTTCCTAAGAACAAGGACACAGTCATAGTACAGTTACCAAATCAGGAAATTAATGTTGCTATTAACAGCAGAATTTAGAGACGCTGATTTAATCTGATCAGAAAATAAATGTCAAATCGATGAAGTCAAAAGTGAAAATAAATCTAATGTCTTTACTTGAGTTGTCTCATCTGAAGTATAGAAACTAAGCCTGCTTTACAGACCTCAGAAAGTGCTGTGAACAGTAAGAAAATGTTGGAAGTGCTTTGAAAAACAAAAAAAGCCTTACATAAGGTAAAGATGTCATAATCATTTTCTATCAATCTTATTACTTGTGTGTGTGTAGGTAGTTGTTCTTGAATTATTTTAAGCAGTGTTTTAAAGTGCTAAGCCACCTTATGTGTGTGTATATACATATACACACACATATACATATATATGTATTTCCACTGGTTAAATTTACTATTAGACTGTAAAGAAAGCCTCAGGCATAATATAGTTTACAGTCATGACAAGGAGCCCAGCAGCAAAATAACATGCAAAGCGAGAGGCGCGAGCTGTGGATGAAGCACCGCCGTCCTCAGTCTGTGGATAGAGAGCCGCGATGCTGGCTCATTGTATTTACTGAAAGGGACTGGACTTGATTCAGAGCTCGTGCAACGTACTGCTAATTATCAATATTAGCAGATTAGCAGAAGTTAGGTGAAAAAGGGAAGAAAACAACCATGTCAACTTAATGGCATTGTCACCAAGAGTCCCCAAGAGACCAGGAACTCAGAAGCAAACAGGAGTAGCAATCGAGAGGAACTAGAGTCAGTTGTTTTCAACTTGACTCTCAGGTAGTAGGAACATCAAAGGAAGCGTTCTGAAATCTGCTTGCTCTGTGCGTGTGTGTGTGTGTGTGTGTGTGTGTGTGTGTCTGTCTGTCTCAGATGTGCCATAAATGCCACCGGTGTCCCTGGAAAAGGTAAAAGGGGGCTGAGGAAAGACTTCCTGCTTTCCTTAGCAGAAAGGAAAAAGGTTTCCCAGACTGGGTGGAAAAATAACCCAGAATGTAGTAAAAATGAGGGGAAATTTTTAAGAAGGCAAAAAGTGTATACTTGGAGTCAAAAGAAAAAGAACAGAAACTTTTCAGCCATGGAGCTGGTTCTCTGAGCTCTAATGGCTTTCCTGCTTAGGCCGAGTCCAGATCTTCCGAGGGAAAGGCGGCATCGCCGACCCTCAAGAACCATCAGGAGCCGGGCGCGATGGCTCACGCCTGTAATCCTAGCACTCTGGGAGGCCGAGGCGGGCGGATTGTTCGAGCTCAGGAGTTCGAGACCAGCCTGAGCAAGAGCGAGACCCTGTCTCTATCAAAAATAGAAAGAAATTAATTGGACAGCTAAAAATATATAGAAAAAATTAGCCGGACATGGTGGCGCATGCCTGTAGTCCCAGCTACTCGGGAGGCTGAGACAGTAGGATTGCTTGAGCCCAGGAGTCTGAGGTTGCTGTGAGCTAGGCTGACGCCACGGCACTCACTCTAGCCAGGGCAACACAGTGAGACTCTGT
>CAUYSK010017967.1:0-18250 GCA_963575035.1 Avahi laniger
TGGAGACAAGACAGGAGTCTGATCAAGTCTCGTTTATTGGCAGTAGGGCAGAGGCTTAAATAGGGCAGAAGGAGGAAGTAGTTAGGCGGTACTTTCCAAGGCGGGAGTTACCATGGAGATTTACACGTGCGGGCCGCCCAAGGGTTAGGTCACACTGGGTGAATGGAAACTTACAAGCTCTTTTCGCAGGCTTTTGTAAATGTGCAGGCTTGGTCGGCAATTTTAGGTAATCGGGCAGATCCACATGGCTCGCGGCCATCTTGGATAAGCGACTGCCGGGCCTCATGGCTCCCGACAATTTCTCACATGTTTGTGCTTTTTGTTGGTGATTTTGCTATTTAACATGGCCCCAAGCATAGTGCTGACACGCTGCCTGGTGTCCCGAGCGCAGGAGGACCATGATGTGCCGTATGGAGAAAAATCCACGTGTTAGAGAACCTTCGCTCAGGTGCGAGTTATAAGGCTGTTGGCCGTGAGTCAGTGTGAATGAATCCACAGTTGTATTAAATACAGCGTCTTTAAGCAGAAACACACATAAGCCAAGGTTATGCATCGACTGGTGGATGGAAGCGTGAGCAGAGGCTCACAGGAATCTGACTCTGTGTTTCCCCTGGGAACGGTGGTTCCCCGCTCACTGGTTCAGTGTTCACTGCAACATTATAGAACATAATCCTGCAGATAACGAGAACTGACCGTAGGAGTGTATGTGAGAGAAAGTCGAAGCCTCCCGCAGGGGAGTTCCTAACAGAGCCCCCAGGCAGCCCTTCCTCACAGCCCTCACTCAAGTTTGCTCCTTTGTGACCCTTTCCTTGCTCTCCTTGCAGGTTACTTTCTGAATTTTCTGGAGCCCGTAAACAATATCACCATTGTCCAAGGCCAGACAGCAATTCTACACTGCAAGGTGGCGGGAAACCCTCCCCCGAATGTGCGCTGGCTGAAGAACGATGCCCCGGTCGTGCAGGAGCCGCGGCGGATAGTCATCCGGAAGACAGAATATGGTTCTCGACTGAGAATCCAAGACCTGGACACGACAGACACGGGCTACTACCAGTGCGTGGCCACCAACGGAGTGAAGACCATCACTGCCACCGGAGTCCTGTTCGTGCGGCTGGGTGAGTCAGGACGGCCAAGGCGTGTGGGTTAGCAGATGGGAATGTTCACAGCCACCACGCCGGAGGTCAGTTGCCGTTTGAAACTGAACACGCACAAGTCAACGTGAGAGGAAATCCATGAAACCATCCCCGGGGTCTTTCCCACTGTGCCCAAGATCCCAGCTTAACCTGCTCCGTGTTTACTACGAATAAAAGCAAACGGATGCAGGTGGAGTGGTCTGTAAACCTGGAGCTCAGAAAGTAACCCCAGACACACCGCGTGGGCCGAGAGGCCCGGCGGGAAGGCGTGTTCCAGGTCCGGTCTCCGGGGGCTGCCGCGCCGGTGCTGCGGCCCCGCCTGCCCGTCGCAGCTGCTGCCGTGGCTCCGCGAAGCCGCGTGTGCCCGTCGCCCCACTGCAGCCCCGCCCTTGGGGTGGGAGCGCACAGCACCAGGAGCCGTGTGAACTTCGTGCTCGTCACACGTGGGGAGGGAATGACATGGCAGGAAGGGACGTGCCCCCTTCGTCCCAGCTGTGAGAGGGTCCAACCCTGTCCCCCACGCCCACATCATTGCATCACAGGTAGAAAACAGCCACTGTGTTTAAAGATTAGACGAGAAGAGAGAGGGGACAGCGGAAACTCCAAAATGCCTCCAGAAGTATCTGCAAAAACAAATCCCTTCCCCGCGGTTTCCAGCACCGCTGACACGTGACCGTGGGCAGGAGCGGAGCCGGCCGAGGACAGCCGGCCACCACTGAGCCCGCAGGCTTCAGCCCTGGTTGCCGTTGGCTTGACTTGAAAAAGTTGTATTCCAAATCATGAAGTGTTAATAACTTGCTTTTTTGTTTCATCTTTTTAGGTCCAACGCACAGCCCAAACCATAACTTCCAGTAAGTATCCGTTTTCCCCAAACCATTTTCTGATGCTCCGAGGGTTTCCGGTATATAGGAATCCAGGTTTTAAATCCCGCCAGCTCATGTCTTTGCTAGGAGCTGGCTGGGCTCCACGCAAGGATGGCCGTGCGCTTGTCTTGAGTTGGGAAATATCTGCATTTTCCATGTTTAGTGTAAAGAAAAAATGTCATGGAAACAAAAATTGTTAATTTATTTCCGTGATTACGACCGTACACAGGGCAACTGAAAGGAGCATAGACCAGACCGCCAGGGCCGGCAGGACCCTGGCTCACAAGGACATCTGCAGACAGGGAGATAGTTCTCACTCCGAAATGCCAGGGCCACCGGTCCTCAGTCAGTAAACGGTGTGCCCATGGGCCTCAGGCCACCTCTGACCAGGGAGGGGTCTCAGACCCACCTTACAGGTGAGGAGACTGAGGTCTCACCAGGCTCACGACTAGCACCTTAGCGAGCTGCCGACAGCACCTGGCTTTGAACTCGGGCCTCTTGCTTCCCAGTGCAGGGTTGTTCCCTGCGGCCCCAGCTGTCTCGGGAGAGTCTCCTCTGCCCTGCTTCATTGCCCGAGTCTGAGAGGGGCGGTGACTGTCGGAGCCCGTTCATTCTCCCCACGACGCTGCAGAGCGCACGCTCACCGGCCAGTGTCCTGCGCAGCAGTGCGGCCGCCGCAGTCGATTGACTGACTCCTGCTCTCCTGGCGCCTCGTGACCGTCTCCCACCCAGATGACGCATTGCAGGGCTGCGTGGGGGGGGGCGGCGGCCCCTCTGAGCGCACGTCGGCGGCCCACTCGCAGAAGGCAGGTCTTGGAGAAAACTGCTCAGCAGCAGTGCTGGAGCTTTTCTCCTTAACGGCCATCCGCACACAGAGCGGAGAAAGAAGAAACTGCATGGAGGGCTCATTTCTGGGGCTTGGAAAAATGTATACATCATTTCAAAAGTTGGATTTTATTTTTCTTATTTTATTTAGTTTATAAATATATACTATTATGATTTATTTATAATTTACATATGACATGACTGTATCATAAAATGTATATAATTTACAAAACTGTTATATAGATAATATTTAACATTCATACATCTATATAACAGATTGTAAATATATAATTAAATATTCATATAAAACATTTCACGCTAATTTTACATTTTCTTTTTCCTCATTTTAAACTATGGGTTAAGGCAGCACATTCATGTAAGTAATTGGGCGGCCGCGGCCTGTGGAAGTTCCACGTGACCGCCCGTCCCTGCAGGCCTCCACCCGGCGTGCTCCCCTTGTCCGGAGGGTGCGCTGCCAGGGCCTTTCTCAGCATCCAGTGGGTACAAGTGCCTGGGGAGACACATCTCCTCGCTTTTATTTACTGCTTTACACAAATGATATTATATTTGACATATGTGATTAGCAGTATTCTTAGAGATCCTTCCATGTCCGTGCATTTTAAATGTCTCTGATGTTCTTTTTCCCTCTCTCTGGACTCGTGCACAGAGCAGGTGCCTGTTCCTGCAGTGACGGCAATTTCCGTTGTCGCCGTATCCCACCCAGCAGTGCCGCGATGGCCTCCCTGCCCTGTCCCTGAGACCCGTGCCTGAGAGTTTCTCCAGGACAGATTCCGAGGCGCAGACCCGCAGGGCACGGGCCGCACCTTTTAGAATCCGCACTGCCACGGGCTCCTTCCCTGCCGTGGCATCAGGGGACCCATTTCTCCTAATCTTCCATAAGATGGTTTCCAAACTTGTTCATTTTTGCCAAATGAAAAATGAATGATTAAAAAATCAGTAAATATGCTTTCTTCCTCATATCCCCCATTTCTGGCGAGGCTGAGCCTGCTGGTGTGTGCTTTGACACTCATGTTTCCTCTAGTCAGTGGCTGCTTCGTGGCCTTGGCCCATTTTCCCTTTACCTTGTTTGTTTCTTAACGATTTTTAATAATTATTTATGTCTTCTTAGTCATATGAAAATTAAAATTTTTCTGTTATATATTAGTAATTTTTGTGGTTTTATCATGTTGTGTCTTAGTAAAGAAGACCCCAATTTCCTGAAAAATTCTGATGATATTTTGATTGGAATTACAATGAAGTTTTAGGCAAATTTGGTGAGAATTAAGATCTAAATTGAATTTTCCTATCAAGGATCACTTTCTTTGTGTTTTAAGGTATTTTTCCCTAACATTTTATCATGCAAAATTTCAAACATACAGAAGAGTAGAAGGAATTTTCCAGCGAGTGTCCATGTACCCTCCCAGCCAGATGCTGACATTTCCTCTCTAGCTACCTTTGCCTCTCCTCCGCTGTCCACCTGCCAGCCATCTTATTAACTGCATGGTAAGTTGCAGAGGTTTGTACACTTGCCCTGAAATGCTTCCACATGGGTATCATTAACAAGACATCAATACCTGTTTACTGTTCTTGTTTCTTCTTTCTGGGTTAAAATTGATGCACAATAAAATGCACACATCCTAAGTACCACTAATAAGGTCCAGCAAATGCATAAATCTCCCCTGGCACAGAACATCCATCACTCTAGAAAGTTCAGTCATGCAGCACCCTAGTCAGCTCTCCTCCTCCCAAGCATCCGCCATCCAGATTTTTTCCTACCATGCACTAGTGTTACCTGTTCTACACCTTCATAGAAATGAAATTCTACGGCACGTAGCCACTTAAGCCTGGCTTCCTTCACCTAGCACACTGCTTTTGCAACGCTCCTGTGCTGTGCACATGTCAGGAGGTTGTTGCTGTTCGTTGCTGGATAGTCCCCTCATGAACACGGCAGTTGGGTCATCTGGTCCCCTGTTGATGGACACATGAACAGATGCCAGCTTCGACTGTCACAAATAAGGCTGCTGTGGATATTCTGATGCAAGTTTTTTGTGGACATGTATTTTCATTTCTGTTAGTGTTACCTAGGAATGGAACTGTAGAGTATGAGTACGCTTAATTTTACAAATTCCTAGACCTTTTCTAAAGTCTTGTAGCACTTTGCACTTCCACCTGCAGCGTAGGAGAGCTCTGGCTCCTCTCCGTGTTTGCCCACATTTGGTGTGGTCAGTCTTTCTAAGTGTAGCTGTTCTGGTGTATGTGCAGTGATTCAAGTGATCTTGTATCATCCTGGCTTCTTGAAAAATAATTTTTATTACTCATTTTTAAATTTTCAAATAAATGTATTTAAGACTATGACATTTCCTCTGAATACCATTTTGGCTCTGTCTCTGCCCCAACCCCCAGGCATTTAGGCTTTTCTTATTTGTTATTGTTTTCTAATTTTTTTGCATTATTATCAGTGAATTTGGGCTGTTTATATTTTACTCTTGATAAATTGTTGAGATTTTCCTTATAGCCAATTAGATATGGTCAATTTTGTGACTATTTCTTGTTTCAAAAAGTAAGTGTGCTCTGATGGTGACACTCATTTTTTGATTCATATATGAGATCAAGTGTGTTTAGTGTGTTATTAAAATATATTATATATATTAATTATATTTTTTTGTCCTCATGGATAAGAGATATCTGAAAATTTGTGAAAGTCATCCACACTAATTCTTGGATTAGCCAATTTCTATCAGTTTTCTATTTTTTATGTTTTGTGTGTACGTCCTTAAATACCCATAGATTTGAGACTATAGAGCTTTTTCATTGTTGTTTCTTTTACAGTTCCTTTGAATATATTTTGCCTTGAATTCAGTTTTTCCTAACAATAATAGAGCTACATCTGCTTTTTTTGTTTTAGTTTGCATTTGCCAGGGACCTTTTTTACTATTCCTGCCCCACTTAATTTTCAACCTTTCTGTGTTCTGTTTTATGTGAATAGTATAGGACTAGATTTTTTTTTGGAGGTTGGTGAGGAGGATTTTCCATGTTAATACATGTAGATAAAGTTCATTGTAACTAATACACACACGGTATTTCATTCTGTGAGTCAGTGCTACTGGAGTCATGCATTGCTTGCTGAGTGAAGGTTGGTTCTTTCCGCTGATACAGACCGTCTTGCAGAGGACGTCCGTCCCGTGTCTCCTGGTCCCTGTGGGCAAGAGTCCTCCCAGGACAGAGATCAGGGAGTAGAATTTCATGTGTGCACCTCCAACGTCTTTTAAGAGTGGCCATACTGCCCTCTGCAGTGACCAAGGAATTCGTGGTCTCTTCAGCAACACATGACTTATCATTTCCCCGTGTTTCCTAGCACATGGTATTATCAGAGCTTAACATTTTGACATAGTCTTGGGTGTCAAATAGTAATCCATAGTAATTTTACTCTAAATTTCACCAGTAAATAGTGAGGTTGGTTTAATAGCCATGGAATTGCCTGTTCATATACAGCCTGTCTTCATTACTCCATATTTGCAAATTCACATATTTACTAAGGTTTATTTGCGACCCCAAAATCAACACTCATAGTGTTTTCATGGTCATTCCCGGACACACGCAGTGGTGAAAAGTTCAAGTCGCCTGACATACACATTCCCAGCTGAGGTCGAAAAAGGCAACACTCTGCCTTCTTGGGTTGGTCCTCATACTGTAAGCAGGTATCACGTTTTTCATATTTTTGTGCTTTTGGTGATTTCCATGTTTTACATGGCTCCCAGGTGTAGGGCTGAAATGCCGTCTAGTGTTCCTAAGTGTGAGAAGGCTGTGATGCGTCTAATGGAGAAAATAACCTGTGTTAGAGAGGCTTCATTCAACCGCAAGTTGTAGTGCTGTTGGCTGTGAGTTCAGTGCTAACGAATCAATAATATATATTAAATAAGGTGTCTTTAAATAAAAATGCACATTGAACAAGGTTATGTATTTATTGGTTGAAGCAAATGTTGTGACCAGAAGCTTACAAAAAACTAACTCTATATTTCCCCTAGAAGTGATGGCTCAATGTTCACTAGTTCAGTGTTTGTGACTACATCTTAGAAAATAACTACCACAAGTAACCAAAATAGACTTTACTTTGTCTGTTTTTCTGTTAGGATATTTGTCTTTTTGTTAGTGCTTTGCAAGAGCTTTAAAATAATTTCTAGGTGTGCTCCTTTACATAGTTTTTACTCCATTTAGAATTGATTGTTTATGCTGGTATGAGCTAGTATTCTACTGTAGTATTTTTCTGTATAGATGGCCTAGGGCCTTGGTACCATCTAATAAATGGCCCTACCTGTAATTATTAAATTTAACATTTCCTCTGTCCTGTGTGAAATTTCTATACATACGGGTCTGCTTGTAGACTCTCTCTTTTGTGCCAGTAGCTTCTGTTCCTGGACTAATACCACACTGTTCTAACAGTATAGCTTTATGATATATCTTGCCATATGTAGGGAAAGATCCCATCACCTATGGATTGAACTGTATCCCCCCAGAATTCGTATGTTGAAGCCCTAACCCAATGTGACTATATTGGAAATAGGGCCTTTAAGGAGGTGACTAAGGTTAAATGAGGTCATAAGAGTGGAGTCCTGATCCAACAGAGCTGGTGTCCTTATAAAAGAGAAAGAGACATCAGAGATCTCTCTGTCTCTCTTTCTTCCTCTGTCTTTTTCCACTATGTGAGGACTCAGCGAAAAGGTAGCCACTTACCTGCAAGGTAGGAAGAGAGCCCCACCAGGAACTAAACTGGCCGGCCCCTTGATCTTGGACTTCTAGCCTCCAGAGTGTGAGGAAATACATTTTGGTTGTTTAAGCCACCCAGTCAGTCTACGGTATTTGTTACAGCCTCCCAAGCTGACTCATACACCTACTTTATTACTATACCACATTACTCTTACACATTAATTTTATGCTTGTATTTTTATTGGTATTGTATAGATGTTTGACTATGAGAGAACTGGGGCTATTTTTAGTTTGTGGTTTAATGTTTATTTAAGTTTTCTATGCCCCTTTCAACATAGTTTTGTAATTTTCTCAATGAAGATCTATCTGGCACACATTTTCTTACATATATTCCCAGATAGCTCATTGATTCTACTAATGATGATGTTATCTTTCTTTCCACATGTTATTTTCAAATTGCGTGTTGACGGTGGTTGAGAAAGACATTGAATTTTAGATACTGATCTTGTACCCAGCAAATTCGTTGAACTTTTTCATTTTGTTATTTCTTCTGCAACATTTTTTGGATTTTTTTCTGTGGGGAAAATAATGTCTTCTACAAATAAGAGTATAGTTTACTTTTTTCTATTCTTACCCTTTATTTTCTTTTCTTGTCTTATTGCACTGCCTAGGACTTCTAGCACCATGTGGAAGCATGTATTCTTCTGTCCTGGTCATACTTCATACATTTATTATCACTAATAATGTAGAGCCTGGAGTTTTGCAGTCACTTTTTCAGATACAAAGGTGACTGCAGTTTTTTTACTTTCACATATTAATAGTCTGTTACATAAGAGAGTTCCTGTTGTGGGATAACTTCACAGTCCACACTGAGCCCCACTCAGTCTGAATGGAAATTACTCTTTTCATGTGCTGCTGGATTGACCTGCTGACTTCATGCTGGCAGGTGACTCTTTTTGAAGTAATTATTTTTTTAATTGACAAATAAAAATTGTATATATTTATGATACACAACAGGATGTTTTGATATATGTATACATTGTGGATTGGCTAAATCAAGCTAATTAACGTATGCATCACCTCTCATACTCATCATTTTGTGAAACACTTTAAAATATTCTTTTAGCAATTTTTAGGTATATATTAATAATGTGTTGTTAACTATGGTCATCATGTTGTACAATAGATCTCTTGAGGTTATGCCTCCTTCTACCTGAAATTTCGTGTCCTTTGACCAACATCTTCCCTAGCCCCAGCCCTGAGCCTCTGGTGATGACCAGGGGTGCTTTCTAGTGGTTGACTTTTTCACACCATGACAGTCTGTGACCTTGTCATCTGAGGCACTGGCCCATTGGCAGTTATCTTTCTGTGGCCGTGAGTTTCTTTCCCTTATTGACTATGTTTCAGTAGACTAACCCTTTCTCCAGCCCCTGTATAAGGGTATGTTTGTGATGTCTCTGGAAGTTAAGCAAAATGAAGACGAAAAGGAAGAATCAGTGCACTTAAAACATCAATCCACAAGTTTCCCTGTATTTGTTATTGGAATGGCTGCTTTATCCTAGTCAGTGACTCTTGGGCCACTTGCTTGGAAAATGTACAGAGGTTCACATTCATTGTTGGTCAAGAGGTGTATCCTGTACGTGTAAGTGGAGAGTTAAGATGGTGAATAATCATATCACTGTGGTTCTTAACCGTGAGCACAGGTGGTTGTGGCTGACTCTCACCCTCTGGCCCATGGCTCTTCCCAGGTGCTCTGCTCACGTGTCCACACGCGTGGGCGCTGCAGTGCGTCAGACCTCAGTCGTGTGTTTGAGGGAGATGGGGAGCGGATATCCTCAAGAGGTTAAAGGATTTACTATAATCAAAACATTATAGTTTTTGCTTCCATCCATGGTAAGCCAGGCGTGAGGAGGGCGTGTACATGGAGAACAAAAGCTTAAAACAAAGGCGGTTTCTCTGCAGATGGAGCTTCAAAGGCCAGGGTTATTACGGCTTACTCTGCCAGCAGTGCTGGGAATGCCCAGGGGATTAGTGCTAGGCTGCCTGTCTGACACGTCATGTGAGGGTTTTGTTTTCTCATATTCAGGACCATAGGCCCATGCACAGGGCTTGCCTGCTGGAGCAGCATGGGCACAGGGTGGGGATGCTCCCTGACACCAGAGCATTAGAGCCCCCTCTTTCCTGTGTTGCTGTCCTAGACCAACCCCATGGTCCACAGTGTCTGCACACATGTTGTGCTTTACTCACATGACTGCTGAAAGAAAGCATGTTGTTCTTTTGGATAATTAAAAGTTATGTTGATTATTGGCCTGAGAGAAATCACCTTCTTTGGGGCCATGTCCCTCTTATTTTCTTACATAACAAGCATCAGGTAATTCCCAGACTGCGGCACTCCTCCATGTTGATGCTCATGGTCCGGGACTCTCTGTGTCTAAGTCTGACTCATCTCCCATCTCCAGATCCCCCATTCACCCACATAATGAGCCTCTCCATGCGATGACTCAGAGACACCTCACACTTGGCATGTGTTAGAGGAACTCAGCCAGCTTCCATCTCCTTCCTTTGCTGTTTTGGGGGAATTGCCACAAGTCTAGTTCAAGCTTTATTCTAATTACAGGAAAATAGCACTATAATGAAACTTCCAACTGACAAACCAGTTATTAAAAATGACTTCAGGATAAATCACGCTGCCTTACTGTTGGTAAATAAATTTGCTCAGGCAAAAGGCTGACAAATTTAACATTTGATGTTAAAGCCATTAGACCACCTACCTAATCATGTTCAACTCAGTTCAGACAGAGCTTGAAGAAGGGGGGAAGCCAACTGAATTTTTTTTCTCAGTGTTACCTTATAATGTCAGGTTCTATTTTCTGGGAAATGTAACTCTCCTTAAATCCCACAGTGCAAAACTTGAATAAAGGATAGAAACTGAATTCATTTTAGGATTATGTTATACGAGCAATAAGTGACTAAATAGACAATCATCAGTTAGATAAGTAGAGTATACAGACACACATCTCCTTGATTCAGACCTCAGAGTGACACAATTAAAATACTTGCATGGTAGCAGAGGTAATGTGAACGCATGATGTGCACTAACACATTTAATGCTGCCACTTGGTCTTTTGGCTTTCGCTTGAGCCCACAGATCCCATGTATTAGCTCTTATACCATATTATGCACAGTGAGAGCTATTTATGCACCACCCCCAGAGTCACCCAGGGAAACACCAGCCTTCCAAGGGAAAGTGTTTGGTTTACCTGGGAGGGACCAGCTGTCTGAACACTGTAGAAGAGAATGAGATTTACTTCCCAGTGAACTGATACTGTCAGAGCCACTGTTTTCTTTACCTCTGGCCACTTTACATGCTCCTGGCCTTAGGGGTGGCCATGACAAAAGCCAATCTTTCTAAAAGGTTCTGCTGACTTGGATTTTTATGACCTGAGCATTGGTGTTGGATATGTTCAGTTTGGACCAAATAGACATTTTTGCCACGTCTATTTTATATGACATCAGTATATTCAGATGTTAGGAGTATTTCATTTTGGAAGTAGAGAGTAACAAATATATAGTGTCTCATTTTCAAGGAAATCATTCATTCATTTAACACATTTCTGTGGAGAACCAGCTCTGTGCCAGGTCCTGTTCAAGATGTCATTCAGCAGAGAGAGGCAAGATGGCGGACGAGAAACACCTCCAGCCAGAGCATCTGTGTGAGGAGAGATTTTAGATGAAAGTGAAAAACAAAAACAAAAACAAAACAAAACAGGCAGAAAAACATAGATTGGATGAGGGTCAGAAGGAAGGGTGCCTGAACCTACAGGAGACTCCATGGGAAGGGGTTGCAGAGCAGAACTGGAAGGAGAAAGACATTGGCAGGGACTAAGCCCCAAGAGGCTTGGAGACCAGCGAGAAGGGTAGGTGGAGTGGTTAAAATTCCCCTCCCTTGCATCTTGGACTCCCGGTGTTCTCCCAAGCTGCTGGAGAGACCCGCTGACACCAGCTCAGAGACTGCTGCCGCCAGTGAGTGGACAGACAGACTCTTGCGGACAGGGTACTGGGCTCCCAGGACACCTCCCATCCCACAGACATGAGCCAATCCACAGGCGCTATGTTGCTTCATTCTTCCCTTTCCCTCCCTTACCTGTGGCTCTTGAGAGACACAATTTAGCCACCACCAAGAGGCATCCACAGGGAATGGGTCCATTCCTTTTGGGGCCCTGCAGTGGACTGAGGGGTGCTTGGACTGTGAGTTCCCTGCCTGTCGGCCCTCCCTGGTGCGCTTACCTGGTGACTCCAGTAGAGCAGGGCAAACCCCAAGGCAGAGAGACATGGGGTGCTTGGGCACCCCATGGGTGACTTGGGAACAGCATTCTTCTCCCTGGCATGTTCAGGGATTGATCTCCGTGCCCTGGGGTACAGGCCTGCAGGCCACATACTGTACACTCAGGTTTCAATCACATTGCCCTGGGGCACAGAAGGGATATTTTTGAACTAGTCTACTGAAGTGTGTGTGCCTTTGAGGGCAGGTCAGAGTGGGTCCTAGCTACAGCGTGCTCGAACGGCACCCCTCCTCTGATGGGAGGGCCACGCTTCCAGCTCAGGCAGTGATCATGGGCAGGAAACTTCCCAGCTCCAATCACAGTCAGAGGGAGCTCAGCTGACTTGAGGTCCTGCCTGTTGGCAGAGGCCTAGGAGAAACCACGGAATAGGGGAGGGCGAAAAGGAGCGAGGCCTGCTCCAAACTGCCAGACTGCAGGTCTCAGATAGTCCCACCTCCACACACATACTTTGCCATTCAGGCCATCCCTGGCAGCCTTGCCCAGAGGCAGGGAATAGACCTTTGACTCCTGCTAAAAGTATTTGTGGAGCTTGAGGGCAGGCACCCCCAACCCAGACCCACCCAGCCACGCGCCCCCACCAGCCCCTGCTGAGGTGGAGAAGGACTCACCTGGAAGTCCCAGGACCCCACCCACCACCTGAAGCACTAGAGGGCCTCTGCAGAGGAACTAGATCTGGTCTCAGGACCGAAAAACATTGCAGCTTGCTCCTCCGACCAAGTGACGCCTACTGACAGGGTGGTCAATTTGCACTTTGTTTTACTGCATTTACTGACTCATCACACAGGGTGTGGTCAATTCTCACCCACAAGCACCACATACTGGCTCAGAGACTAAACTGGGCCTGTCATTATCTAAATGAAAATCCAACGGTAAGAAGCAACAGCTGCTCCACATGGAAAGGATTCAGCAAAGGAACTCTGAGAGTATGAAGAATCACACTGAAAGGACACCTCCAAAAGGGAACACCAGCTCTCTAGCAATGGATACTAACCAAAATCAGAACACTAAAATGACAGAAGAAGAATTTCAAACATGGATCATAAGAAAACTCAATGATATGCAAAAGAAAATGGATACCCAACACAAACCATAAAAAATATCCAAGATCTGGTAGAAAAATTCACTAAAAAAATTGAAATATTAAAGAAAAATCAAGCAGAACTTCTGGTAATGAAGAATTTATTCAAGGAATTACAAAACAGTGGAAAGCCTCAAGAATAGGTTGATCAGAAGAAAGAATTTCAAGGATTGAAGATAACATCTTTCAATTAAACAAGTCAGTCGCAGCGATAGAGCAGAGAAATAAGAGAAAAGAAAAAAAAATTATGTGAAGAGGCCTGATATAAGAATCACAGACATGCCTGAGGGTAAAGAAGAAAATTCACAAGGGTTGGATAATCTATCTGAGGATATAATGAAGGAAAATTTCCCTGGACTTGCTAGAAATATAGATATCTGGTACAAGAAGCTCAAAGGACTACTGGGAGATTCATTGCAAACAGGAAGAATCCATGACACATAGTTGACAGACTGGCCAAAATAAACATAAAAGGGGCCCTCCTATGAGCCATAAGGCAAAAGCAGCAGATAACCAACAAAGGAAAATCCATCGCACTAACTGCAGACTTCTCAACTAAGATCTTACAAGCCAGAAGAGACTGGGGGCCCATTCTCAGTCTTCTCAAACAGAGTAATGCCCAGCCTAGAATTTTGTGTCCTGCAAAACTAAATTTCTTATATGAAGGAGAAATAAAGACCTTCTTGGGCAAGCAAAGACTGAGGGAATTCTTCAAAACAATACCCACCCTCCAGGAAGTAGTCAGAACAGCCTTGCACACGGATCAACACAATAGACTCTCACCAGCGTAAAATCATCCAAAAGCTAAAGGTCAAAGGCCAGATATCACAATGGCTCAAGAGAGAAAACAAAGCAAGAAAGTTCAACTCAGCAGGATGAACAGAAATCTGCCCCACTTATCAATTCTTTCAATAAATATGAATGACTTAAACTGCCCAGTAAAGAGACATAGGCTGGCCAAATGGAAAAACATATACAAGCTGAGTATCTGCTGTCTTGAGGAAACACATCTTACCCACAAGGATGCTTTCAGACTAAAGGTGAAGGGACGGAAAACAATATTCCATGCAAATGGAAACCAAAAGAAAGCTGATGTACCAGTTTTGATTTCAGAAAACTTAGTTTTCAAATCAACAAAAGTAATGAAAGACAGAGATGGTGACTATATAATGATGAAGGGTACAATTCAACAAAAAGGTATAACAATTCTAAATATTTATGCACCTAACTCATGTGCACCCAGATTCATAAAGGAAATTCTACTTGATCTAAACAAAGTGATTAGCAGCAGCACCATAATAGCTGGGGACTTCAACACCTCTGACAGAACAGGACAGATCCTACAAACAGAAAATAAACAAAGAAACAATGGGCTTAAACAGAACTCTAGAACAAATGGGCCTAACAGACATTTATAGAACATTCTACCCTCAAAGCACAGAATATATATTCTTCTCATCAGCTCATGGAACATTCTCTAAGATTGATCACATACTAGGCCACAAAACATGTCTTAACAATTTTTTCAAAATAGAAATTATACCATGCATCTTCTCAGACCACATTAGAATAAAATTAAAAGTTAACTCCAACGGAAACACTTATCACTACAAAAAGTCATGGAAACTAAACAACCTACTGCTGAATGACAGTTGGGTAAAGGAGAAAATTAAAATGAAAATAAAAAGATTCTTTGGAATAAATGATAAAGGGGATACAAGTTATAAAAATAAGTGTGAATACCTAAAGCAGTCTGCAGAGGAAAACTTGTAGTCATAAATGCCTATATCAAAAAGACAGAAAGATCACAAATCAACAATCTAATGAATTGTCTCAAAGTATGGAAAAGGAAGAACTATCCCAAACCCAGCAGAAGAAAAGAAATAACCAAGATCAGAGCAAAACTATTAATAAATGAAATTGATAATAAAAGAACTATACAGAAGATTAATGAAATAAAAAGTAGGTTCTTTGAAAAGATAAACAAAATTAACAGGCCTCTCATTAGATTAACCAGAAGCAGAAAAGAAAGGACTCTAATAAGCTCCTTCAGAAATGAAAAAGGAGAAATTACAACTGATATCACGGAAATACAAAATGTCATCTCTGAATATCATAAAAATCTCTATGCACATAAACTTGAAAATGTGGAGGAAATGAACAAATTCTTAGACACATACAGCCTCCCTAGGCTCAATCAGGAAGAAATACAATTCCCGAAAAGACCAATATAAAGTACCAAAATTGAAGCAGCAATACAAAACCTTCCTAAAAATAAAAAGTCCAGACCAAATGGTTTCATGCCCGAATTTTACCAGACCTACGAAGAAGAACGGGTGCCTATCCTGCAGAAATTGCTCCACAGCATCAAGAAGGAAGGAATCCTCGCCAACATGTTTTATGAAATGAACATCACTCTGACACCAAAGCCAGGAAAGGACCCAACAAAAAAAGAAATGAGATATTGCTTAACTTAAGTGAGAATGGCTTTTATCAAAAAGTTCCAAAACAATAAATGCTGGCATGGATGCAGAGAGATAGGAACATTCATACACTGCTGGTGGGACTGCAAACTAGTCCAATCTCTGTGGAAAGTAATATGGAGATACCTTAAGGAGCTAAAAGTAGAACTACCATTTCATCCAGCAATCCCATTATTGGACATCTACCCAAAGGGAAAAAAGACATCAGCAGTCAAATATTTATAGCAGCACAATTCACAATTTGAAAGACATGGAAACAATCCAAGTGCCCATCAGTACATGAGTGGATTAATAAAATGTGGTATATGTATACCATGGAGTACTACTACTACTCAGTCTCCCAAAACAGTGGTGATCTAGCACCTCTTACATTATCATGGGTAGAGCTGGAGCCCATTTTACTAAGCGAAGTATCCCAAGAATGGAAAAACAAACACCACATGTACTCACCATCAAATTGGTATTAATTGTTCAACACTTAGGTGCACATATAGTAGTAACATTCATCGAGTGCTAGGCAGGTGGGACGGGGGAAGAGGGGATGTGTATATTTAAACCTAATCGGTGTGGTGTGAGCCATCTCGGGGAAGGACATGCTTGAAGCTCTGACTCAGGTGGGGCAAAGGCAATATATGTAACCTAAACATTTGTACCTCCATAATATGCTGATATTTAAAAAAAAGATTAGAATGTACAATATGGAAACACAATGTACAAAAATGCTCATTGAAGATTATTAGAAATCTAAATTGTGGAATCATTAAAGAAAATACATATTCCCTCAAAAGAGTGCCACAATATCATTAAAAGTAATCATTATGAATGCTTAGGGTATAATATTATAGGAAATTCTTAGGATATACCATTAAGTGGGAAAACTTTTTCCTCCAACTTTTCAATGGGTAATTTTTCAAATCTACAGAAAAGTTGAAAAACTAGATCTGTAAATGCCTATATGTCCTTCATCTAGATTTACTAGCTGTTGCCAAATTAGCTTTGTCTCTCCAAGTATAATGCACATCATCTGAGAGTCTGCAGATATTTTGACACCGTGGTCTTAAATATAATATTAATACTATAACACCTATCTCCTAAGAACAAGGTTATTTTCCGACCTTCTCCAATTTTTCACTCAAGAAATTTCACATTGATATAAAATTTCTATTTAAATTTTTCCAAGAGACTGAAAAATATATTTTTTGTTTTTTGGTTTTTATTGATGAGAAAGAAATATTCTGTTGTATGAATACACTACAATATATTTATTCATTTGTCAATGGACATCTTGGGGCAATTATCAATAAAGCTACTATGAACATTTGTGTTCAAATATTTTTGTGAACATGTTTTCATTTCTCTAGAATAAATCCTAGGAGTGGGATTGCTAGGTCAGATGGTAAGTGTATATTTAATTGTATTAAGAAAGTGCCAAGCTGTTCCCCAAATGGTCTTATCATTTGATCCTGCTACCAGCAATGTATGGATGTTGCAGTTACTCTACATCCTCACCAACATTTGATGTTATCAGTCATTTTAGTCTTAGCCATTGTTATGGTTATGCCATGATGATTCCTGGTCGTTTAAATTTCCTTGATCACTAAAAAGGGGACCATCTTTTTAGGCCACACTTTTTGTTAGGTCCAGTTTTACTATATTGTTCGTCTTCCTATTGGGTTATGGGATTTTAAAAAATATATTCTGCATATAATTCCTTTGTCAAATACATTAAATGTTTTCTTCCAGTCTGTAGTTTGCCTTTTTATTTTCTTAATATTGTGTTTTGATGAGCAGAAAAGTTCAATATCAATAAATCTTACTATTTTTTTCATTTATGTGTCATGTCTAAGAAATCCTAACCTACCTCAGTGTCATGAAAACATTCTCCTATGTTTTGATCTATAAGTGTTATAATTTTAGCTTTTATGATTTGACCTATGATTCATCTCAAAAGAAATTTTTGTGTCCAGTGTGAATTTTGATCCTAAGCTCATTTTTTTTTTACAAATATTCAGTTGTTCCAGCACCATTTTTTACACGACTTTCTGTCCTCCTTCACCTGCCTTTGTTAAAAGCATTTTACCATATGTTCTGGTATTCTCTATCATGTTCAATTGATGCATCCGTACATCCCAGTGCCACACTATCTTGATAATTACATTATAGTAAATCTTACAATTAGGTGGTGTAAGTCCTCCATCGTTGTTCTTCTTTCTCATGATTGTTTTACCTTTCTAATACCTTTGCATTCGCATATAAATTCTAGAATCAGCTTGTCAATTTCTATAAAAGTGCCTACTGAGAGTTTCTTAAACTTCTTTTTTCTAATTTTTATTTTATTTCAACATATTATGGGAGTACAGATGTTTAGGTTATGTATGTTGCCCCTGCCCCCTCCAAGTCCAAGCTTCAAGCATATCCATCCCCCGGATGGTGCGCATCGCACTCTTTGTGTATGCATATACCGGTCCCCTCCTCCCTCTTCTTCCCTCTCCCCTGCCCGATATCCTATAGATGTTATTCTTATATGTGCACTTATGTGTTGATCAGTTAATATCAATTTGATGGTGAGTACATTTGGTGCTTCTTTTTCCATTGTTGGGATACTTCACTTAGTAGAATGTGTTCCAGCTCTATCCAGGAGAATACAAGAGGTGCTATATCACCATTGTTTCTTAAAGCTGAGTAGTACTCCATGGTATACATATACCACATTTTATTAATCCACTTATGTATTGATGGACACTTGGGTTGTTTCCACATCTTTGCAATTGTGAATTGTGCTGCTATAAACATTCGGGTGCAGGCGTCTTTCTTATAGAGTATC
>CAUYSK010017968.1:0-24842 GCA_963575035.1 Avahi laniger
CCAGAGCTGGGGGCCCAGTGCCCTGTCCACAAGAGGTTCAGCTCTCACTGGCAGCAGCGTCTCTGGGCTGGTGTCAGCAGGTCTCTCCACTGGCTCGGAAGCCCACCAGCAGTCCAAGATGCAAGGGAGGGGAAATTTAACTGCTCCAACCACCCTTGTCGCTGGTCTCCAGGCCTCTTGGGGGCCTTTCTCCTTCCAGTTCTCCTCTGCAACTTCTTCCTGTGGAGTCTTCTGTATTTTCAGCACCCTCCCTTACGACCCTCATCCGATCTGTGTTTATCTGCATGTTTATTTTTTTACTTTCTTCTAAAATCTGTCTTTCTTGCAGGGACACTCCAGCTGGCAGTTTTTCTCCTCTGCCATCTTGCTCCTGGACCTCGGGAAATCTGCCCCGGAAATGAAAGTACCACTCCCGTGAGTCTGCGGGGAGATGGTCTCCACCACTGGGCTCCTTGGCAGCTGGCTCTACATTTTTTTAAAAAAGAAAACTGCCTTTGTTTATTCTATATTATCCACTTAGACATCTCCCTTGCAACTGAACCAAATTAGAAAAATTTTAATCCAAATGTCTAGACTTAGAGATAGCTACATTGAACCATTACAAGTTCCTTCCACTTAAACTCAATGATCAAATGTTCTGATTTGTCTTCATCTTACCAGTAGCAGCAGACTCACCATGGAAATAGAGATTAAGGCATTCCTGTGCTTTGTCTGTCTACGTCTCCGTATCCAGATCAGTTTCCTGCAGTTTTTTTCACACCTCCACAGAATGCAAACATTTCATATTCTTAAAATGGAAGCACTTTTACAATATTTCTGTATTTGGAATTTGAGATATTCAGAAGATAATCAACAGAATAATTCTATGCATCTGTCACTACAAGTGAAAATACCATTTGCTCTGATTAAATCAACCTTTAAAATTAGCAGAATTAATGGAAGAAATGTGTTCATATAACTCAAGTTAAAAAAAATAATGTTTTAGTTTGAACTATGTAGTAAACTGATGAAAGCATCATCTTTTTAACTAATAGCATCTAAATCAAGGACCACAACATTGAGGACAAAAGCCTGCTCTGGCCTTCCCGATTATGCTAAGCCAGCATCCTACTCCAGAATGATTTGAATTTGAATACCTTTAGGCAAGGCGAGCCCCTCTAAAGCGCTCACAGTATTCACTATATGTTTTCAACCCAGTAACTTTGTTCCCTACCCATAAATGATCTTTGTTATGAGACCTCTAGTCTATATTACTCTCTATTTTTTGCATAATAATATAATTAAATTATATTGTTCTTATTTGCATTTTTAAAATATTAAGCCATTTCAGGTTTTTAAATTTAAGCTGCCCTTTTTTATTTTAAAAGTGTCCAAAATGCTTCAACCTCTTCTACCAACTGTTAGACCTGAATTCCTTAAGTAAACACATTATTGCCAAAGATTTGAGAAAACAAGATAATTCTTGAGTGTCTTCCAGTTTCAACCACAAAGAAGTTAACCCATTTTTGCTAACACGTGAAAATATATATATTATTTTCCTAAGTCCAAATTCCTTGAGGCATCACTCAAAACTTCACATGAGGTTCAGAGTGCAGTAATTAGCAGTAGACTGCTTACATTAGCCAATATATTTGTACAAACGTATGTTGGCACCGGGTTCCGTATCAGCTACACATCAAAGAAGGGCACTGAGCAGAAATTATCCCACCTCAGGGCTGGATTAGCGTCTCCGCCTAAAATAGGCCTCATTTCAGGGTATGGTTTGGGGGAAATTAAAGAACTTACATGGCCTGAGTATCGGAGTGAATCCACTAACAAAAAGCCATCCTGAATATTTCTGCCATTCTTTTTCCAGCCCTGCTACTATGATCCTGGGGCAAGTTGTAACTTCTTTTATCTTCAGTTTGCTGGTATGCAAAAGGGGAACCCTACAATTCTCTCCCAACCTACCTCACAGGAAGATGGGCACGTCAAGAATCCTCACGCCAGGAAAGTTGGTGTTCCTGCTAACTGCTTTTTTCGGGTATGCATAAGCCTTCACATTACCTAGAGCCACACCCGCCACGCCTCTCCGTAAAGACTAAAGTCCAGAATTCCCAAGACAACCAAGCCAAGGATGGAAGATAGAGGCAAATCTCCCTGATCTCACCTCTTGAGAAAGGCTAGTTTTCTTGTTAATACTGTGAATTTCAAGAGCACTACTGCCCAAGTGAGCTCATCCATTTTATGAGAAAATCAAAGAATTTTAAAATGTTAAAGCTGAAAATGTACGAAGTTCTGTTCATATTCCCCTTATTCAGTCCTCCACAGCGACTTTTAAGGTAGCCATGATTATCCGCATTTTGTGTAGGTGGCACCAGGATGAGGTATTGAGTAACTTACTCCAGGTCAAGCCTTTATTAAGTCACCAAATTAAAATTCTAATTGAACTTTGACTCCAAAGCTAGATAAGTTAACTGTTCTACTACTACAGCTAAGTTCGGAGGTAAAACCATCACAAACGGATCAAGAAGGAAATGTCAATTAGTGACATGCTGGAGCCAGCCCATACCAATTTGGGAAAGCCAACTGTTAAATTTTTAGCAATTGTATGACAGTCGTTATTAAAAATTAAATTATATAAATATATAATTAAATAAATTATATGAGGAACAAAGGTAAGAAATAATCAAAACTATTTACATGGCAAATGGATCAACACAATTTCAAAAAGACCTTCTATGATAGTCTAAGTCGCACTCCCAAGAGATACAGTGCCCATCTGGAAAAACTGGCAATGCAAATTTAAAAGTTTAAATTGACTGTTTCAGTTGTCTATTGCTGCATAACAAACTACCTCAAAATTTAGTGAATGAAACAATAACCATTTTATTCTATCTCAGATTTTTTGGAGTTAGGGATTCTAGGAGGGCCAGGCTGGATAATTTGTCTGCTCTGCATGCTGTCTACTGAGGGAGCAGATGGGCTGGTGTTCCCCGTCCAAGATGGCTTCTCTCACACATCTGGTGCCTTCGCCGACACGGCTAGAAGGCTGAGCGCCCAGCTGGGACTGCTGACTACAGCACTAACACATGCCTCTCCACAGCTGCCTCAAGGCAGTTGGAGTTCTATCAAATTCAAGGCTCCCAGAAAAAGTAATCTAAGAGACAAATAGAAGATCTTACAGCCTGGGCCCCAAAACTGGTACAGCATCGTTCTGCCATATTGTAGCTACAGAGCCTGCCCAGATTCAAGGGGAGGGCACACAGACCCCACCATTTGATGGAGGAGGGTCAAATCAGTGTTGCCACCTTTACCTGGCTAATGTTTTTTATTTAGTATTTTAAATAATTTATTTAACTGTGGGTTTCCATCTTTATAAATGCTACATAAAATTGCATTTTAAATATATATAATATTATTTTCTGTGCAGAATTCACTCTGTTTGTTTCACATACTTGTATCTGTTTCATGACTGTTGTTTATCAGAATTGGAAGATAAAAAAAAAATGAAATGATAGTTTCATTTTCAAAAAGGGAAAACCTTAAGCAGAGCTTGTCTTATCCTGGGGTGCTAAGACTATTAAATATGTGCTGTGACATACCAAAATATTCTTGAAATCCTTTGCTCCGGGAGTTAAAATACAAAACCCCTTAATGCTAGCGGCTTGGACATGATATTGTTGGTGATACAAGAGAGGATGGAGAAGAGTAGGAAGGAACACAAAAAAGGTTGGGATGGGAAAGGAGAGTGGAGCCCTGAGCAAACCTTTCCTACTTCATATTTCTATATAGGTCCAGGCCTGTCTTTAAACAAATTTCTTGCCAATAATGCCAAGAAATGAGAGTTCTTACTTTGTCATCTCCACTTCACATTCTTAAATCATTTAATTCTTCCCTATTTTGACAACACATTATTCCTCATCTTCCCATCACATAACCCTCTACCACTTGAGTGTCAGATCTGCCCATAAAATGTTGAACAAAAATATAAACCATACCGCATTTGGAAAACCTTCTCCCAGACCCTAACCGGACTTCAACCCCCGGCATTTACTGGCCTTGCAGAAAGCGGTGGTATCATGTGATCATAACTGACAGTAAATAATCTGAGAATCATGCCAAAGATCTGAATCATGGGAATCGTACATTTTTGTTTTTATACTTCAATCAAAAATCACCAAACCATTTTCGATTAAAAAAAATTGCATCTGAGGTTGTCAACACATGTGCCAAGTCTCAGTTGAGGGCAATTTGGAATGGTTAGGTTATAAAGTGATCAAATAGCAACTTGGTAAATGGAAACACTGACAGATGTTTAGCTCGTGAAATTCTCCCACAGATCAAGGCAAGGGGACCGGGGAAAAGCTCACGCAGGTAGACGGCGGTACCTTCTGCAGTGTGGGCTCCATCACGCAAATGCACTGCGCAAGAAAAGTCGTTTTCAAGGTCAGGAGTTGTCCTGAGTCACTTACAGGTGAAGTCAGCCCGCTGCAGGCTGGAAGGAAAGGATCAGACAATGCCTTCTAGAAACCTGGGCACCCACACTTCTAGAGAGTGGTAAGAGGGTGTCCGGGAAAAGGAAAGATCACTGGCTCCCGCTCAGATGACCTGGGTTTCAGGGATGGTTGGCTACTAGCTCTCTGTGAATCCTTGGGCAAAATGTTAGTTGGATTTTCCTACTAACCCACCAAGCTATTTATTTCTCCCTTGGAAGCTGTATGTTCCCAGCCTAAAGAAGTGTTCTGTTTTTTTAATGTGCCACACTCATGTACTGAACTTACAGCAAAACTGCATGTGTTAAAATGACTTGCCAGCCTGCACACACTCATTTTTAAAACTCTGGTTCAGATAACTGCACGTCTAACCTTTCAGGAAAAGTTTCATGAATAAAAGCTGCGGAACTTAAACTGTAAATTTTCACTTAATAAATGTTTCCCAGCAAATCTATCTTCTTGAAAAGCTTTCGTGAAAGGTCACTAATAAACCATCAACCTTTTTTTAAATTGTGGAGTGATTAGAATTGCATTTTGAATATAATCCAAACATGATTGTTGAGAAACACCTCCATTTCTTCTTAGCCCTTAGCACTAATTTTCACATGTAATTTGTTATTTTTAGAACCCCGAGAGACTATGTTTAAACAGTTCTATGACAATTTATAAAGTTGCTTAATTAAGTGAGTAGGATATTTTTTCCCAGGGAAAATCCTCAGCCCATATCCAGATCTTATTTTAAACCTTGGTATTTTAAGGATTCTTTCAAGGTGTTTGAAGTATTCTTAATAGTTATTCGATTACTATAAAACCCAATTTTATTCTTCTAATCTCTATAAATCAAATCTTTATTTTCATGACTTGCTATTAAGCCTCTATTTTAGGATCATAAAACCAGATATTCATCTTCTGTGACTTGTTACCATCAAGTTGAAGGTGGCAAGAATTTCGCACATACTTACAGTAGAAATGCTTGTTAAGCACACAGAAATAAAATGTGTGCCGTGGTATCTTAGTCCACTTAGTGTTGCTATAACACAGTGCCGCAGACTGGGTAATATATAATAAAAAGAAATTTATTTCTTAGAATTCCAGAGGCTGGGAAGTCCAAGACTGAGGGGTCATGTCTGATGAGGGCCTCCTTACTCTGTCACTGCATAGCAGAGTATCACAGAGCAAGAGGGCAAGAACATGGCAGCTCAGCTCTCTCTTCCTTTTCTTATAAAGCTACCAGTCCCACCATGGGAGTCCTTTCTCAGTAAGTGATAGAATAAGTACACAAAAAAAATCAATAAGAATATGAAAGATTTGAACAATACTATCAACCAACTAACTGTACCCAACAACAGTAGATACACATTTTTCAAACAGCAATATATTATATTCTGGGCCATAAAGCAGATCTCAACAAATTTAATAGAATTAAAATAACACAAAGCATGTCCTCTGACCAAAGGAAATACAGAAATGAATATTAGAAAAATGTCTTGAAAATCTCCACTATTTGAAAATTAACAGATTTCTAAATAACAAAAAACCAAAAAATCACAAAGTAGACTAGTATTTTGAATTGAATGAAAATAAAAACCAAACGTAACAAAATTTGCAGTACACAGCCAAAGCAGTGCTTGGAAGGATATTTATAGAATTAAATTTTTATAATAGAAAATAAGAGATACAAATAAGATTTAACTTTTCCCCTTAAGAAAGAAAAAGAACAAATTAAATTCAAAGTAGGCAGGAAGAAGAGATAATAAAGATGTGAACAGAAAGCAATAAATAAAGAAAAACAATGGTAAAGAAATCGATTAAACCCAAAGCTAATGCTTTGAAAAGATAATAAAATGGATAACCTTTAGCCAAATTGATCCAGAAAAAACAAAGAAGATATGATCTCACTTTTATGTAGAATCCAAAAAAGTCAAACTCATAGAAACAGAGAGGAATGGTGATGGGGTGGGGGCGGGGAGAAGGCAGGGTTGGGATGATGTTGGTCAAAGGATACAAAGACAGGAAAAATAAGTTTAAGAGATCTATTGTATACTATGATGGCTATAGTTAATAACAATATATTGTACTCTTGAAAGTTGCTAAGACAATAGATTTTAAGTGTCCTCACTACAAGAAATGATGAGTATATGGGATATGTTAATTAGCTCATTCAGCCATTCCACAATGTATGTTTCTCTCAAAACAACATAATATATACATTTTTGTCAATTAAAAATAAATAATTTTTTAAAATATTTTGAAAAGTAATTATGCCTTTATGTTTTCATATGAATTGCATTCAGACCAGATATCTTACATGTGAAGAATTGGTTTCTTAAACTAAGTTTGGAAGTTAACAAATACTTTCCTTTTTTAAAAAAAAATAGGTCTGAATCACCAAAAAAGTAGTATCAAAATCTAAACATTCTTTCTGTTCTTGTCTTGAACATTTCTCACTCTCCAAACAAGCAAACAAACAAAAACAAAGACAGAAAGACAGGCAAGGATTGCCCAGCATTAGGGATTTTTCATTGGACAGAAAGTTTTTATCTCACTGCACACTCAAATGTAAGCACTTCAGCTATTGCTCTACACAAGCAAAACTAAAACCTCTTTTCCTTTGTTGCTATAGAACAGAATATTAAGTCATTATTATGATCCATCAATTCAGTTTCATGACACACCAAATACATGGTCGGAATACATTCTACTTGAAAATTTAAAATTGCTCTGACACATATCGTCTTTACATATAAGTTTAGCAGAATGATATTTTCTTTTAAATATCACTTAAGATCACTCAATTATGAGAGTGGAGGAGAAAGCCCTTTAGTAATAGTATTGTTGAATATTGGAATGAAAATCCCTGAGCTCCTTGTCTTATGAAATAAGTCTTTTTGTGTGCATAAAATATAGTTCAACATTAAGCATTTTCTGCAAAATGGGGGACAAATCCCAGAGTAATCTTCATACAAAGTTATTTTAGGTGCCTAATGCCTGTAAAATTATAGTTGTGCCTTGTCCTAAAGTTGAGGGTCTTTCAACATTTTCATCATAAACCCCGTTTTTCAGGGGCTTATAATACAACTATAGAAATTGGTTTCAGGATGAAACTTGGAATACCCAATTTCAGTACGATCTAGTTAGAACCAGTTGAAATAAAGACAAGAAAGTTTGCATTACATCTTTCTCATGTGGCTATCTATATTTTTAAGTTAAAAGAAACATTTTGAGGCATTTCCAGTAGTTTTTCATTTTTCAAAAACCTTTATGGCATTTTGGAAATATAGCAAAAAGGATAAAAAGAAAATTTAATGAGTAATTAGTGTCTCAAGAGAAGGATGAAGAGGTGCTGCATCTCTCGCAGACAACTCACCCTCCAAAATCCAGGTAAGGTCAGTAGATATTGAAACTCATTACAACACATGACATTTATTTTCAGTGAAGAGCTTTCAATGAATGAGAACAGAATACCTAATTGAGGCCTATAGCATAGAAAGTCATGGGAAAATTTAACCATAAACGTTCATTATACAATGAAGTAGTATTCTAACTTTCAAAAATGTAAAAATACGATTCACTCTGACATAATAGCAGTAGCCTATGTTCCAAATACGTATTTTTTTTTCCTGACACATGCAAGAAATCACCTTTCTCTAATGAGAAGATTTATCATGTAAGAAGTTATAAAGCTATTTAAATACACATATTGTTATTTAAGCAAACTGGAGCTTTTCCATATTTATTGTTAGAATAGTAAGTCCTGGAGAAGATATACAGAAAAGGGTGTTTTAGCAAACTGAGTTGATATACTTCCCTAGCTCCTAAATTACTATTTGACAAGATGAGGGACACAAATGTGGTTGTTCTTTGCTTTGCTGATTCCTATTAAAACAGCCACAACCCTTCAGAGCAATAGTCTGATTCTTCCTCTATACATTGCCCAGTGACTCTCATCTTTTGCAGACTCCACCTTTGTGGATACCATCTTAGCACCAACTAAGCGGACACATAGTGTTCTTCTCAGGCCTGGCAAGGAGCAGGGACTCAAAACCTCTCCCCACTGCCTTTGCGCTTCTTGCTTGCTTGCCTGGCAAGTTCGTCACGCCCTAACACAGGTCTTCATGCTCTATGTGTGCTGTGCGCACCATGCACTTTTGATTGGCCCCATAGTGAACTTGGGCCAGATCTGGAAGGTGTAAGGTCAAGACACAAGAAAGAAAATCAGGCTCGAGAACTAAGGTTTGTAAACTGAAAGGTAACAAATCTTTGTCGGGAGGTAGCAAGATGAAAATCGTTCTATTCTGCTACAAGCCGCTGAGTCTGAGTTTTCTTACCCGAAAAAAATAAAAAAGATTGGATTAGAAAATTTTTACATCCCTTCTAGCTCTAAAGTTGTGGAATTTTTGTGGAAAGAAATACTTAGTCCAGTTAGGTAAATTTTTCTATCATTTAGCTCAATGTAATCCACACAGATAACAGTTTTCTCCCCTGAAAGCAGTTTAATGTCCTGCCTAAAGATAGGATTATGTATGATGAAATTCAGACTTGTGCCTGAAACTTCCCATTGTACTAATTCACGCATGCTAAGACATTCGCAGACTCCCTTCCCGGCAATAGGCAGCTGACCGTTTGACTGCTGCCCGACTACATGGCCAAATCCATCGGAGAAAATATGGACAGAGGGCTATGCCGAAATCCTTCATTCTTGTAGATTTGAAACTAACCCATTGGAAAATCCAGTAGCTTTTGTGGGTTAGCTGTGCATGTGAAATGCGAGCTTCTTAAGAACCTAAACCAATATTCATAATTTGATGTCATCCAGACCCTTTTTCTTCCCAGTGAAGTACAAAAAAAGGCTACAAAGATGAGAAAAGGGAGGTGTAGAATCTATGTGAGTTTGAATTAATCTTCAGCTTTTTTGTGAAAGTGTACAAAGAATCTTAAAGAGCCAGAACTTGGGAGTGCAGTCTAAAGGAATTTGGCCACTCAATTTGCTTATCCCAATAGCTATCAACCGGGGCATTGCAGAAATTAAGATACTCACACTCACAAAGATCTAAGCCTTTTTCACCATCACAGCCAGGCCAACCAGCACCACCGTCAGAACCCCTCTTTTCCCTGTCAATAAGAGCTGTTGTCAGTCACTTTGGTTATCCACGGCCCTGCCTCTGCTGAACTACTGAGGTAGATGGGGGGAGCCCCTTACACACCAGAGAGGAAGGACATGCCCAAATATCCTTAGGATAGCCTTCGAATATGCTGCAATAATTCCGAATGGGAGCATGAAAGCAAGCACACCACAGCAACATGTAAGGATCAGATATTTCCAGAAAGTGGAGGCATTGGATCTCCAGAGGACCATGCAGGTGGGTCCACTTTGAAGACTGCAACGCGAGCAAAGATCCCAGGCGACCGTGTGCCTCTAGAGCACACGGCAAGTCCTTCTTTATCAAACAGCTTTAGGGTCAGGGGGTGTCATTTCAACTTCGTGTCACAATACAGTTCGCAACACACTGTACAAACTTAAAACAGAGGAAATTGAACACAAGGAATTGGTTACATGGGCGGTGGAATTGCAGAGGAACCAGACTGGGGAAAGCTAAGCAACTCAGAAATTAGCAAGAAGAGAAAGCCGCTCCCTACGTCAGAGGAGTAAGGGAGGAGGAGGTGTCCTCAGAGCGCAGGGAATGGCGTCCCCCAGTAGGAGCCGAAATCACTGCAGTCTGTCCAGCAGGAGCCGCAGTCACGAAAGCTGCGCAGCCACCCGCTGCAGACAGAGCACAGCCACCCCCTGGTTTCTCTCTTCCTCTGCCCTTCCAGCCTGCCATTGCTCCCTGTTGCCAACCCCAGAAAGAAGACAGTTGCGTGGGGGCCTAAGAAATGCACAGTCCTGGGGTCAGCTAGCCAGAGCTGAGGAAAGGCAAGCAATAGATCTGCCCGCAAAGAAGCCAAGAATCAGAGTGAGTATTTCCTCCCCCTCAAGCAACAAGCACAGACTGAGCATTTGCTGGAGGCCAGGAGTCAGCACCAGGAACTACGCAGCTATGACTAATGCCGCAGGCCTCGAACAAGTTAAGATGCACGAAAGAGACAGATAAGCAAGCACAGAAGGACAGTCCTACGTGTGCAAAGTGGTAAGATACGTCAAAACCAAGAAGGGAGTGGCGGGCTGGGAGAGCTTTCTTTCCAAATAGCGAAGTATGTTCCTTCGGTTCCCTTGGGAAGAATGTTCGGATGGCGTGGCCCAAGTTGGAAACGCAGAGACTATTCTTATCACAGAACTTCTCTTAAAAACCCACAAAAAGGTCCTCAAGAAATTATTGTTGCTCTTTTTATTTCTTGGTCCCCGTGATCAAATGACTTCTGTCATCGTCAAGGATTTTGACGGCCTCTGGAAAGTGAGACGTTGCGGTAAGGAGGCCGGCCAGGCTGGGAAGACCCACGGCCAAAAGTGCCTTCAGCGACTGTGAGTCGAGTCGGGAGTGGGGAGATGAGAACACGGTCAGCCCTTGCAAATGTAAGGAGATTTTCCAGTAAAGCAACAATAATTTAATTACAAAAACGCTTCTGACACTGCTACCCATGAAATCTTTTTTGGCAAAAAGACTGACAGCGTAAGTACAGCAGGCTAAGTGATTACTGATAGGTTTGAATTGCAGCCAGATTAAAGGTACTATACTGGCTTTCTGCACAGGGCGCTGGAAGCAGGGGCCACGTGTCCAAGCCTGAACCCGTCCACTCACATATACTCTGAGGCCGCTATGTTTCCTCAAGACACATTAACAAGGTTTGAGTCAATGGGCTGAACACCAACATTTTTCCCTGCTGACATATTTATCATTAGTGCAAAATATTAACATGAGTCTGATTGATTTCTATGGCACAAATCAAATGCTACCACAATCCTGCTGCGTGATGTAACTACAGAACAATCATTTTGAAGAGCAAACCATCCCTGCCATCGTGAAGCACGGTAGCACTGCAATCCTGCATGGCCCCATAGTGAGTTTTGCAGCCCATCTTAACAGCCCATGAAGGCTGATAAACACCTTGTGTTGAACAGCAGACTAAGAATGCAATCATCATCATTAAGTGATTTTTAAGTCTGCGTGTGGTGCCATTTATAGGCAACAGGTTGAAAAAAAAATGATGCTTTGTATTTTACTGGGAATGATCCAGATTTTTATTTAAAACAGAAGTGCTGAAAAAAAGCTAAAAAGAAAAAGAAAATGCTACACAGTTTCTGTTCTGGACCATTAATTTTTCAGTCAGATTTAACTATCATTTAATTGGTTCCTGATGCTAAAACTTGGATTCCACTTTAAATGCTCGAAACGAGAGCATATAGGATAATTTGTTATGCTGAGCTATTCATCCCAAATGTCCAGGGAAAATAAACCAACTTCAAAATAAAACTGAGCTACCTTCTGCAATGACACAAAATTAATAACTTAGTCTAAGAAATAAACCTTGGATCTGCGTTTGCCAAAAAAAAAAATCATTAGGGTTTCCATGATGAAGTAATATTTCATTCATATTAATGATCAACGTAAAGGGGGTTTCTTACAACAATAAAAAAATTCTGTGAACATAAATTTCAGAAATCTGACCTAATTTACCAATATTTAAAATCATAATTCAGATAAATCTGCTTTTCTTGGGCATGTAAATGAATTTTTAATACTTTTTACTTCTTATGTGTATTGATTAATTAAAATTAGAGGTAAGGGAGGAATGCTTGGGCCCAGGAGTTCGAGCAGTTTGGGCAGCATAGCAAGACTTCATCTCCAAAAACAAATAAATAATAAAAAATTTAAAAATTACTGGTACTACTTAATCCTTTCATTAATTTCTAGAAGAAAATTCAAGCTTTCTAAAGATTTCAAGGCAGTCCACCTCAGTACTTTACAATTTGAAATGTAAAAAGGGAAATACCCTATAGTCAGTTTTTTGTGGGATTTTTTTTTTTTTGGGTAAGAATAGAAAAATATTATTGGATGGAATTTAACCAGAAAAGTGGCTTGAGAGATTTGCATTGTAAATAGCTTTCTGTTCACACCAAACAGAGTTAATTTGTAATCTGGCTCCACTAACCAGCTCAGAAAAACAAGCTCTGAACCCGAATCCCACACGTGCAGGTAAGCACCAGTGAAAATCCTATGAAATGACTGCTAATTCAGCATGAACCCGGCGTAATTCGGTAACCAGTCTTCTGGACAGACGCCAAATTAGTGAGATAATTTCTCTAGCTTGCACCTAGCCCTAGAGGTGCAGTGGACAAATTCTTTAGAGCTTTTTAAGGATACCTTGTAGGTCCTTAGCTGTTGGCAGTATAACAATGTCAGCCATGTTTCTGTACCTTCAATAATCACAAAACGTTCTGCAAATGAAGAGCTTTCTTTACCAGAGACACGAAGTTTAAAGACAATATAGCTGAGCTGTTTTCCAGTGATTGAAACTGCAAGAGAAAAATGAGGCATATAACATACAATTTAATTTAGAAGAGGTAAAGTGGAGTTCCCTACACTCCCAAAAATGTCTTAGAAACATACTAGTAAAATTCATCCTTAATGTTATTTTAACTCTAATGCCCAATGAATATTCTCACTCTCTTGCAAAGTACTAGCTATATATGTATTTTTACAATTTTTTTCCAATAAATCAGCTCTTTGATTCAAAATGAATTTCTTTTGCTTTAAAGTTTTGAAGTTTCTCCCCCACCAATGCGTCAGAAGAGTCATGTTAACTGCCTTTCCGGGTTCTTCTCTCTAGGCAAGATGGTCCGTTAGCTTAATGATATAGTCTGGCTTGGCGCCAAGAATTCTTCACCTTTCCTCCCTCAGAACCTCTCCCACTTCCAGAGCTACCTATCTCAACGAACGGAGCCAGGTCGCAAAACAGAAAACTGGCTAGACTCAGAGGCTCCTATCACTCCCGCAACCCCCACATCTAATCATCCCTTAAGTCCCGTCCAGGGTACCCCCAACTATGTCTCCGGTTCATCTTCTCATTTTTATCCTTTGCCCGTTGCCTTAGTTTAGGCCTTTGTAATTTTTTTGTCTGAACCATGCCTATACTTTAATTTTGTTCCCCTAGGTTCCTTCTCCTCCCTGTCCCTTCTGTTCAATAACTCCAACCAGCCAGGTCCCTCCACTTGGCGAAACCATCAGTGGCTCCAGCACCTGCAGTCCCAAGTCTAAACTCCTGAGTCGGCCTTACGAGACCTTTCTGGTCTCCTCTCGGACCAATCTCCGTATTTTTTTTAGTTTGCATTTCCTTAAACTTCTCATTTTCTTTTTATCTTTGAATCTGCTCCTTTCTCTACGTGGAATATCTTTCCCATCCCACCCCTATAAAATCTGTATGAATAATTCCTTATGGACTTTCTCCTGCATCCTTAAGAAAACCTTCCCTCTCCACCGCTGCCAGTGGGGCTTTCCCTCGTCTTCCTTTCTGACCACGATTCCACAACTCCCTGAGGACACCCCTGCCGCTGCCAAGGAACTAGTAGTGTATGCAGAGTTGTGAGTCCCCGGAGGGCTGGGGTTTTAGTTTATCAGTTTTGGTATTCCTGATACCTAATCCAAGTCCTGAGAATCTGAAGTGGGGAAGACAGCAATGGGTGAGCTGTTGAGGAAAGAGAGAAGGAAGAAAGGAAGGGAGGGAAGAAGAAAGGAAGGAAGGAATAATTTAAAAAAAAAAGGAGGGCGAAAGGGAGGGGGAGAAAACCACCCAGAAGCCCTTATTAGAATAAATGGGTTTGGCCAACTGAGATAACCAACTACCGAAAAACTGGCACAGGAAAACATGCAAAGAAAGGAACACACCTTTAACCTGCCCACTGGGAAGCTTGTGTGTGAGACCTGAGAAAGATCTGAAAAGACATAGTACAGTTCCTTCTAACCTGAGTGAGTCATGTGTTGAGACTGGTTTTGAAACAATAGTATCTAAAAGGAAAGAAAATAATGAATACCAGAAAGGGGGAGGGGGGCAAGGTTTTCTCCAAAATACACCCTAGAGATTGAAAAGGGAGGGGGAGAGGATAAAGGTTGACTAGACACGAGTGAAGCCAGAAAATCACCTTTCCCCCCTTCCAGAGGCAGGAGAGAACGGAAGGGGAGATTGCAGACCACGGGAAAAAATCAACCACTCTGATTACATGTTACATGTTTTTGACTCACTCAAATTTCACGGGGTGGAGGGGGAGAAGTGTGTGCTTTTACTATTGATTAATCCCCCTCTCCCTGTATTTCTCAACCTGGTGACATTGCTGAACTTCGGGGAGGGGAGGTAGAATTAAAGTAGCAAAAAATCGGTTTTCTCTGATGCTACTAGACATTCTTCTCCATGAAAACTTCCCCCGATTGTTTACTTTTATGCACCTACTGAGATCCCGACTTGAGAGGGTTTGTCTTTTATGACCTGGCACCTAAACATTCTTTGTCTACGTACTCAGAAGAGTCATCCAATAAAGAAAACTGCAGAACGTTATTATCCCAAAAGCAACTTATAACAAAGAAGACATTCTTTTTCTGGGCCTTTTGAAAAAATGCAATATTTCTGAGATAGATGGTCACTTGTTCAAAATTTGAGAAAAAGAAAGATATGAATGTTATACTCTCAAGGAATCCATTCTTCCAATATGGTGGCAAAAAAAAAAAAGAAAAAAGCCTGAAGACACAGCAAGAATAAATAATTCTCAGTGATTTATTTGCAGAGCCCGAAGTGTACGGTTCTGAACAAGACGTTTGCCAGAGCTGCAGCAGCAGCTTGACACAGCACCAGACCCGTTCCAAACCCCAAACTGCTTTTCCGCAGACGTTCCCTCTGTGTTCGTGCTGTACTTCCTGCTCCAAAGTCAGTCAGTTCTTCCGTTTACTTTTTCCTCTAACCCGTGTCTATTCCATCAAGCTAAACCTGAGGGTTCAGTTCCAGTGACATGGGTGAGACTGACTCCATGCCACCCGGTAATCACCAGTCAATCCACACCCTAATTGGCCCTGTGCCATGCCCCCTGTCCCAGATAAGCAACTGACCTTCATACATTCGCTCATTCATTCATTCAGCAAGTATGGAGTGAGAAACTGCTACACGCCTGGCACCGTGCCAAGTCCCAGGGCATGGAAGTGAATGAGCTTCCATCCCTGCCTCTCTTCACCGTGAACCCATTACAGCAACATGAGTAGCAAGTGCATAAAGGAGGAAAACAGACAGTAAGGAAGTGGAGAGGAAGGAATGACCAACACCCAGTCCTTTCTCCGACGGGAACGTAAGTTTACCTTCAAAAGAAGGCAATTATACTTAATCCAGAAATGACTATAACATTCTTACGTACCATTGTATAAACATTTATAGTTCTTCTTACGACATGGGTCTGTAAGATCATCTTCTATAGACAAAACTAAGAGGTAACTTAAAGAAATTATCTGGATACCCAGATAGCTGTTTGGGGGAGAGGGAGGGAAGGAAGCACCTAGGGAAGAGGGTAAAAGTGTGTAAATTACTGAGGAACTTGCTTAGAGTGTCTGTAGACATGGAATGCAACTCTGCACACGTGACCGAGAATTAGCAAACTGCCTCCATCAGAGGTCTGCCGGAGCGAATTCACGGAGATGCCCGCAACTTACAGAGATACAGGACCTAACGGTTTTCAAGGCAATTTTCTTCTCATTATCTCCATGCACCCAAGGCTTAATCACAGAATAAGTAAACTGAGACACTCATGGAAAATATTAAAATCCCAATCTGGCCAGGAAAACTGGGGATCAGAGAGCCATGTTGGTGAAACCAGCACACCCAGGACGAGCTCTCCAGTTTTCCGATTCCTGACCACTGCTTTCCACCAACACACCGCCTCTGACACGCTCCTGCGTGCAGAAGCAAAGCAGAGAGACCAAAATCTAAATACACAAGCAGGCTTTCGGCCAGACAGATGTGACGGCGTAAATTTGATCTCTAATGCCTCTAACACCCCGCCAAATATCTAGAGTAGGTTCTTCGCTATGCTGGATCTCACAGAGAGAAAGAGCAAACCTTGAAACGTGAGAGTAGGAGCAGAGCATCTTCTTTGAAGACGATGGAGATTTCGGAGGTCGACACTTGCTGGTGCCGTCTGAAGGAGGCTCAGGGATTGCGAGGAGGAACAGTCAGTCTTGGAAGTGATCGTGAAACCCACTCAATAGTGAAGACACTGATCTTGCAAATATCCTCGTTACTCTGTTCTAGTCTGTTGGGCTGCTATAGCAAAATACCTTAGACTGGGTAATTTAAAAATAAAAGAATGTATTTCTTACAGCTCTAGAGGCTGGGAAGTCCAAGATCAAGGTGAGAGCAGATCCGGGTTCTGGTCAGGGCCCTCTTCCTCGCTGATGGTGGCTTCCGTGCTCTCACACAGCAGAAGGGGCAAGGCAGCTCCTTCTACCTCTTTTGTAAGGACACTAATCCCATTCATGAGGGTGGAGCTTTCATGTCCTAATCACCGCCTAAGGCTCCACCTCCTAAAACCACCACCGTGGGGATTAGCTTTCAACACGAATTTTGCAAGGACACAGCATTCAGACACCCTCCAAAAACCTGGGAAGGTTTTTCCCTGGTTAGCAGTAGAAAAATATGGTTGGAGGCTAGCGTTCAGTTCAGATCCACAGCTGAACGAGAAGAGATGCCTGCCAGCCAGAAGTATCCGGTGTTGATGATGATAAAGTGCGTTCAGCTATTCCAAAAGTTATCTGATACTGGACCAAAAGACCTGGAGCTGTACCCATGAAAGGACTCTGCCCCCTGTATTTGAGGTATATTGGTCTGGCTTTTGCAATAGACAGACCCAAAAGAGTAGTGCCTTGGACAGAATGGAAGCATATTTCTCTCTAAAGTGGCAGTCTCGGCAGTCCTGCAGGCATGACAGTTCTGTGATGCCAGGAACCCAGCCTCCTTCCAGCTTGTCGCTCAATCATGGCTGCCCCAGCTCCAGTTCTCCTCCCACGTGCCAGTCAGCAGAGAGCAGAAGAGAAGAAAGAAAAGGTACATCACCTCCCTTTGAGGATGTAATTTAGAAGTTGCACACGACACCCTCGTCCATATCTTATTGGCCAGAATTCCATCACGTCACACGCCTCGTTGCACAAAACACCCAGCTACAAATTCTGCTTCCATAGTAACTGGGGAGAGCAGGTATCAGAGGACAACTAGCTGTTTCAGCCACGGACCTAACCCTTAAAGTCATTGTGACAAGGCTTCCCCTTGTCCCCTCAACTCAACAGCAACCACTTGCTAGCCCTGTGCTGAACTTACGAGGCTCCTGTCCTACCTGAACTGCATCCCCATTTCTAAGTCACCGGCCACTCCTAAGCACGCGAGCCACAAGCTCAGAGATTGCCTACAAAGACTCTGTTCCAAAGTGATTAGCCTCGTGACTGTAGCACTGATATTCTTCAGCACTTGCCCACAAGATAGTTGTAAGAACTAATTTGTAACTAAGAGAAATATCATCTATTCAATAGGGAAATGTCAATCTATGAGAGCTATGTGGTCTTTGTCCTCCATTAGAAAAATTATGTACTTTTTAGCATGGTTAGAATATCATATCGCTTCGATCTTTCAGATGTGAAAAAGTGACAAAAGTGTTGCCGTCTGTATTAATGATGGTTTGTAAGTGACAGTTGTGAACACATTTCTCAGTTCCCTCTCTGTGTCCCTACGCTACGCAGTCACTGACAAAGGAAAAGGGCAGTGAATCTGAGGTTACAACGAACCATACCGGGGTCCATTCAAAATCACGTTGAACATATGTACGCAGTTCACTTGGATGAATGCTACTCTCAGCAAAGACACTTTGCCGGTCATTCCACAGGACAGAACTTTGAAGCTCTCACCCCCATCCAAAGCGTGCATACTTACCTTGCAGTAGTTACACGGAAAGGGCACTGTCCGACATCTCGCATACGGCAACATTAAATATGGGTCTGGAAGCCAGTTAGAAAATCCCTAAACTGAGTTTATTTGAGGCTTTAGCAATATAAATTGCAGAAGAAGAGAGAATCTCCTGGAGAAACTCCCCTACTATACAGCACTACAAACAGCCGTGCAGAAACGTATTTCATCAACTGAGGAAGATCCTCTTGGCAGGCCACGTCCCGAGGGTGAGCGGCAGCATCTGCAACATCTCTAACTCCGGGAGAAAGGTGACATGCTCCAAATCCTGGAGGAACCGTATCTTCCCCTTGCTGTGGAAAGCATCGTCCGAGAGCACAGGCCTTGTCGGCTGAATCACCGCTGCCAAACCCCACCGTGCCCCTTCCTCCAAACACGTGTCCTCCCTCCCTCTCCCTCTCCCTCTCTCACATGCACACAGCAATCACTACGAAGAACACAATTCCTAATAAGAGTGATAGATATATTGCTCATTAATACTTTTTGGAGTCAAATAATTAAGACTACCATTGGAAATGGTCACGACATTTATCATTTGCCTTTTTGCTGGAAAATGAAAACTGCATCCATGGCAGACCGGCAGCTGCTTTCCCTTGATGTCCCTCTTGGGATCAGAACTCTGATTTTTAGCTGGGCATATTACCCTCCCCCACCCCCCTAAAAGATTTCCCAGCCTCCTTTAAGTGTGACCAACCATGTGACAAAATTTTGCCCAGCGAGAGGTTAAGTGGGTGATTTCTGGGAAGCCTGCGTAAAGAACCTGACTCAGAGGGAAGAGCTCCTCGTCCGCCTGCCTCCCTTCTCCTGACCCGCAGCGTGGCTCTGAAGACGGAAGCTGTCACACAGGTGGCTCAAGCAGCCATCTGGGGCCTTGCAGTGACTCTGAGAATGTAAGTCGTGCATAGGATGACGTCTAGTTAAGGTATGCTCCGCCGCTGCAACAGAGAGAATCCAGACTTGGAGACTTGAAAACAGATGACATCTGTCTTGTGTAACAAGTCAAAGCAAGGACTCCAGGCGATGGACAGTTTTGCCCCAGTCATTCAAGGACTGAAGCTCTCGGTGAGTCTGTCATCTTTGTCATGTGGCTTCCAAGGCCACACTAACTGTCACCATCCAGCCAAAACTAAAATGGAAAAGAGAAGAAGGCCAGAACCAGAGATCCCCTCTTAGGAAAGTGAGAGGAGGCTGCCCACTCCATCTCGGTTCGCATTCCACTGGTGAAAGCTTCGTCACCTGGCCACGTCCCGCGGCAAGGGAGGCTGCGGGAAATTAATTCCCAACTGGACGGCCGTAGCCCAGCTACAGCTCCATTCCTGTGGAAGGAGAAGGGAAACAGGCTTCAACGAACAGCTCCCGGGCTCTAGTCGGATGGTACGGCAGGATGAGGAGTCTGGGCCCCTGAGGGCGCCGTGGAGCTGTTCTCTCTACTTCCTGCATCTACATCTCTTATATTTAAGAGAAAAATAAATTTGTATGTTTTTAAGCCACTTCTGTTTTGGAGTTTTTTCCTTCTTTGCAGTCACACATAATCATAAATGGTAAAAATTAACAAATTTTACCTTACAACGCAGGAACATTTTGGCTTGTGAGTATAAAATGCAAATATTGACCCATCAGACAGTTATGGTATTTAACCTCTGAAAGATGATTCTGACACGACATTGAAAGTAATGGCTACAATTTTGACTTAGACTTTAAAATGGAACTTTTTCCCTCCCAGTTGCTCTGTAGGTTGAGGCAAGAAGATTGCTTGAGACCAGGAGCTCAAGACTATCCTGGGCAATGTAGCAAGATCCTGTCTCCATTAAAAAAAAAAAAAGGAAACTTTTCTTATCTTCTTTCATCTTACTGATTCTTTTACTGTGCAATATACCATGCGATTTCTCTATAGCTTAACTATGAATACAGCCTTGCGTTTAATGTTAGGGATGCTTTCTGAGAAATGCATCATTTTGAGAACACCATAGAGCGCACTTACACCATTCTGGCTAGAATAGCCTACTGCGTGCCTAGGCGGCATGGGAAACCCTATTGCTCCCAGGCTATAAAGCTGTGCAGGGGTTACTGTATCCAATACGTTAGACAACTGTAACCTAATGATAAGTATTTATCTAAACATAGAAAAGATACACTGACAATACTACAAAAGATTAAAATGGTGCACCTATACAGGGCACTTACCATGAACAGGGCCTGCAGGACTACAGGGTGCTCTGGGTGAGTGAGTGTAAATGCCTAGGACACTACTGTGCACTATGTAGACTTGATCATCACTGTTCATTTAGGCTACGCTAAATCTATTTTCAAAATTTCTTTCTTCAGCAATAAATTAAGCTTAACTTAATATCACTTTACAAACTTTTTAATTTTTTAACTTTTTGACTCTTCCATAATAATACAACTTAAAACACTGTTACAGCTGTACAAAAATGTTTTTCTCCTTAGCCTTACTCCATAAGATTTTTCTATTATTAAAATTTTAATTTTTTTACTTTTTAAGCTTTTTGTTAAAAACGGAGACATAAACACACACATTAGCCTAGGCCTGCACAGAGCCAGGCTCATCAATATCACTGTCTCCCTCCTCCACGTCTTATCACGTGGAAGTTCTCCCGGGGCAATAACACACATGTAGCTGTCATCTCCTGTGATAACAATGCCTTCTCCTGGAATGCCTCCTGAAGGCCCTGCCTGAGGCTGTTTTATGGTTATTTTTTTATAAGAAGCACAGTCTAAAATAATGATTAAATAAATGTATAGTAAATACATAAACCAATCACATAGTCATTTATTGTTACTGTCAATTATCATGTGCTATATATAACTGGATGTACTATGCTTTTGTTGTTATTGTTGTTTTTGAGACAGAGTCTCTGTCTGTCCCCTAGGCTGGAATGCAGTGGCAGGATTATAGCTCACTGCAAACTTATAGCACCAGTGAGCTACAATCCTGCCACTGCAACCTTGAACTCCAGGGCTCAAGCTGTCCTCTTGCCTGAGCCTCCTGAGTAGCTAGCATTACAAGTGTGTTCCACCATGCCCAGCTAATTTTTTTTTTTTTTGGTTTTTTATAGAGATAGGGTCTTGCTATGTTGTCCAGGCTGGTCTCAAACTCCTAGGCTCAAGGGATCCTCCTGTCTTTGCCTCCCAAAATGCTAAGATTACAGGCGTGAACTACAGTGCCCAACCTAGATGTGCTGTACCTTTATACGGCTGGCAACACAGGTTTGTTTACACCAGCACCACCGCAAACACATAAGCAATGCAGTGCGCTATAACATTCTGACGGCTACAACATCACCAGGCTGCAGGAGTTTTCCAGCTCCATGAAAAAACTACTGGACCACTGTTGTATATGTGGTCCATCACCGACCAACTGTCATCTGTACATGATTGTAACAGTGATAGAAAAACCGAGACTTATTTCAAACAGTGAAAGAAATTCTAGACTTAGCAATTATCTGGTAGATGACACCTGTTTAATCCAGATAATTTAATATACCATTTACTCGTCTCCATTTTTGAATGATGATTTTTAAAATAGGAAGAATCATTTGCCTGACTGATAAAATCTTCTGCGGGTTTAAACAAAGATAGAAAGCAAAACACAGCTTTCTCGTGTAGAAACATTTTTTAAGAATTTCAAGTGACATATTTCATTTGATCATGCATAACTTTCTTGAGATTAGTAAAAATGGCATCCAAATCTGAGAGAATCTCACGCTAGTTTAAAGTAGTTTTTTTGTTGAGACTTGATTTTGGTTTCTTTGGTATTTTGCGATTTCATTATATCTTACGGATCTTGAGTGAGGTAGTTACACTGGTTCTGACCCAATTTTAAAGGAGCATGCATACACACAGAAGTTTCATTTGAAGGACTATGAGTCCTTCGTCAATAAAAACTCAGTAAATCAGATTCTCCTCAATGCCCCAGTCAGCATATTAATCCTTTTAAGTGACCAAGGCTGCAGTTAGCGCTGCTCACCGCAGCAATATAAAATTGAAATGATTTAGGAATCCACTTCTTAACTTTATGGAGATTTTTAAGTATGAGAACCACGAGACAGGGACTCTGGCCTTACTCCCTACAGCTCAACTCTCCAACCTTGAGCAAGTCCTTTAAATGCTTTTGACCTCATTTATTAAAGGGAACATTGAAATTAAACGATCTCAATCTTCTTCTACCCTGCCAATTATTCTCCCAGTTCTGAAGTTCCCCTGACCCTGTGGCTCCAAAGCCAAGCTGCAGCAAGGACAGCAAGGAGCAGCAAATGGCACACTCTCACAGTAAAAATCCTTAGGGACGTGGGCATAGGCCTCGTATGAGTCAGAAACGGTGGCACGATTGTGCAAGTCAAGAGGCTGTGTTTTATGCACTCCATGACAACTTTCGGCAACACTCGTAACTACCTTTCACTGGGAGTTGATCACTGGCCAGGCACCGAGCCAAGCGAATTACACACAGTATCTCAGTTAATCCTCATGACAACCCCGCGAGGGCAGGCATGTTAGCCCCATTGCACAGATGAGGAATCAGAGGCTTAGGGTGATTAACTAGTTAGCCCGAGCCGCGCGGAGTGTCGGCTGGAACCCAGGGCTGCCTGGCTCCAGGAACGGGCCCTCCGGTGCCGTGTGAGATGCCCGCGGGAGGTCAGGCCCTGGCAAACTGCTCTCCCGCCCCCACTCCTGGACGTGCCCTCTGAGTCACCCATATTTAATTACACCACGAAGTCTCCATAGTAAACATTCTTTGTGTCCCTCCCGCCTCCATTCCCTCACTTCTCCTAATAATAGATGCAAACATTAATGAGCACTCGCCACAGAGCTCTGCTCTTTAAATAGATCGTCTCGTTTCGTCGTGACAACAGTCCTCGGAGGTAGATGTTATTATTTCCTCCATTTTACAGGGAAGGACACCGAGGGACAGAAAAGTTAAGTACCTTGCCCAAGATACCCAGCTAATAAGTAAAATATAAATGCTTGAACTGAGTTCTAATTTCTAAGTAAATAAAAATGCAGAAATGCTGGCAACATCCTCGGTTAGCACGTATTGAACCTTTGCAATGTGCTGGGCCTTATGCGTAAGGCTTCACGTGACCTGTCACATGTAATCCACACGACAATCCTATAAGACAGGTATAATTGTTACTAATGTCATTTTTCAGCTAACAAAAGCCGAGCAGTCTTGGGTAAGTCATGACCGAAAGTCACACAGAGGCTATAGAGCCAAACGATGACAAGATCAGACTTGAACACCACACTGCTTGACCTGCTAGAACGACTGGCATGTTCCCTTGACAAAGTATTTAACCTTAGTATTCCTCAGTTTCCCCATCTGTGAACTGGGTGTGTTTTGAGGATTCAATGTTTTAAAATATATAAAGCATCTGGAATAGTCTCTGGCACAGAGTGAGAACCACATGGCTGTCAAGACAAAAAAAAGAGAAGCCCAGACTTTGCCTTTTAGAAGCAAAGCTGCTATATCTCTCTGCGTCTCGGTCAGGTCATCTGTAAAGCATAGGAAATAATAGTGCCTACCTCGCGTTGTTATTGTGAGGTGGAGATGCGTAAATATGTACAGAGAGCAAGCAAGTACATATGCATCAGAACACAGTGCGCTGTTCAATGCATGTTAACTTGCATTTTTGTTATTATATCATTATTATCATTTCGATCCTTTTCTTGGTGACACGAAAATCCTCCTCTGCCTCGGGAGTGGTGGAGATGGCCCTGCCCGAACCCTTTTTCCTCCGAGCAGCAGAAGGGACGTGTCTGGTAGCCAGCAGTCTGAGTCAGTTCAGCTGACCCGTACATGCACGTCAGAGAAGGCCCTTTTTCTCAGAACTCGCCCGCAGGAGGGCAGGGACGACTCTCAGGACCCGGTGTGACGGCATGCGCTGCGCCACGCAAATAAACACGTAATTACACATGCCTTGAAACGTTTTCTGAGCGTGTGCCCGACCTGTGTGACGGCAACGCTGTCAGGGTGGGGCTCAGCACCCGCGGCTTTGACGATGCCCATAGCACCAAGCTGCAGTCCGGAGTATTGACTGATTGCTTGGCTGACGGATTAACATACCAACTGGCGCTCCTGGCTGCTTAGTGAGATCTAATTAAATTAATTGTGTAAGTACTCAGAAAAGTGTCTAGATATAATAGGTGCTCAATAAACGTTAGCATTGTTGACTGGCCTGTACAAACGACTTAAAGTAGTCCAAGTTGTCCATTCACTTCCCAGCCATGTGGTGTGTCCCTATTGGAATGCAGAGCAGAAAGAAGCCTTCCCTCCCTTTTGTGGGGACAGGCTATCAGTCCAGCAGTTCCCAAGGCAGCTGTGCCCTGCCAGTCACTCCAGCAGCAGACGTGTGCCAAGTGTTCATACCTCCATGAACCATTTTGACTGTTAAGAATCATTCACTGGACATATTTGAAACTCAGACTTGG
>CAUYSK010017969.1:0-49062 GCA_963575035.1 Avahi laniger
GAACTCCTGAGCTCAAACAATCCGCCCGCCTCGGCCTCCCAGAGTGCTAGGATTACAGGCGTGAGCCACCGCGCCCGACCTATGACTTCATTTTATTTCCTTTATTGGCTTCTTAGCTGTATTTCTTTGTTATATTATTTAGGTAGTTTCTTTATGGCTTTTAGAATACATCTTTAAATTACAACTATCTACCTTCAAGTGATATTATACCACTTCACATACAAGAAACTTACTATAGTATACTTCAGTTTCTCCCCTCCCGCCTTGGTACTATTAATGTCATAGATTTTATGTCCCCCAGATGTTACTCATCCACAATACATTGTTATTATTTTTTTGCTTTAAACAATTGGTTCTCTTTTAAAGATACTCCAAATATATGATAAAAATTCTTCATATTTACCAATTCAGCTTCCATTTCTGGTGCCTTTCATTCCTTTGTGTCAACACAGATTTCCGTATAATATTGTTTTCTTTCTTGTAGAAGTAACTCTTTCAACATTTATTGTAGTGCATGGCTGCTCATAGAAAAATTTTAAAGTTTTTTTTTTGTTTCAAAAAGTCTATTTAATTTTTGAAAGATATTTTTAGTGGTAAATTATTCTAGATTGACAGTTCTTTTTCTTTCATATCTTTAAAGATATTACTCTACTATTTTCTAGATTGTATTGTTTCTAGTGAAAAATCTGCTTATATCTATGCCTGGTAACTTATTTAGTATATATATATATATATATATATATATATATATATATACTGTGTCTTTTTTCTCTGGATGTTTTTAAGTTTTTCTTATTATCAATTGTTTTAAGTAATTTGATTATGATGTGCCTTGGTGTAGTTTAATTCATGTTTCTTATGCCCAAGTTTTTTCAGCTTTTTGGATCTGTAGGTTAATTGTTTTCATTAAATTTTGAAAATTTTTAGCATTATTCCTTCAAATATTTTTCTGTTCCTTTCCCTTTCATTGGGGAACTCTAATTACATGTATATTCAGCCTCTTGAAGTTGTCCCACAACTTACTGAAGCCGCTTTTTTCTCAGACGTTTTAATCTCTCTGTTTCCTTTTGTATAGTTTCTATTGTTATGATTCAAGCTCACTAATTTTTTCCTCTGCAATGTCAAATTTGCCATTAATTCCATCCAGTATGGTTTTCACCTCAGATGTGGTTTTCATCTCTATAAGTTCATTTTGTCTTTATATATTTCATGTCTCTAGTTAAAATGTTTAATCTTTCCTCTAACTTCTTGAACACATAGAATACAGCTATAATAACTGTTTTAATGTTCTTATCTACTAAACCTATCATCTATGTGAATTGTGGGTCAAATTTAGTTGATTTTTCTACTTACTATGGGTCATCTTTTCCTACTTCTTTTCCTGACTTATAACATTTGGTTGAATGCTAAACATGTGATTTTTACCTTATTGGATATTTTTATATTTCTATAGATAGTATTGATTTTTGTTCCAGATTATGCCTAAATTACTTGGAAACAATAGTTTCTTTTGGATCTGGCTTTAAAACTTTGTTCAGCAGGACTAAAGCAATGTTTGGTCTAGGACTAGTGTTTTTCCCATAATCGTGGCAAAACCCTTTTGAGTATTCTAACTTATGTCCTGTGTGAAGGTTTTCTAATTTGGCTAGTGGAAACAAGCCAATTTTTCAGCTCTATGTGAGATTAACGCATTGCACTCTTTAATATTTTGAGTTATTTTTTTTTACCTGGCCTCAAGTAATTTTCTCACATGCACATGGTGGTCAGTACTCAGCTGAACGTCAAAGGTTACCATCTGAAGATTTCTAGGGCCCTGGCTTTTTTCTTTCCAGCTATCTGCCCTGTGAATTCTAGTTGTGTCAGCTTCCTCACACTCACAATTCTGTCCCTGAACTCAGGGAGTCTGTCAATCTCCACTTTTTCTAGGCACAAAGCTAGGGCAACCACAGGGCTCGCCTTATTTTTTTCCCATGTCTCAGGGATCAGTGTCCTTTGTTGTCTGATGACCAAGGTTTTGTAAACACTATTTCCTATATTTGTTTAGTATTTTTAGTTGTTTCAGTAGGAAGAGTAAATTTAGTTATTGTTATTTCTTCTGGGCCAGAAACACAAATCTATCCAGCATCTTTTAAAATATTATTCTTTAGAGGAAAAGATGACCTGAGTAGAACAAAGCCATTGGTGATATAACAGAGTATATAAATCTGGGGAATGTTTCATAGGCTTCATGGGACTTGGTACCTCATTAAGCATGGGCAGTGAGAGAAAATTTCTAATCTTCATGACCACACGATTGTGTGAATGGCAATGCCATTGTTTAAGTGTAGGAGTCCTTGGGGAAGAGATGGGCTGGGTGAATGAGTTCCAGGTTTGTACACGACCTGTGGTCATCCAGATAGAAATGACTGGGAGGCAGGTAGAATTATGGATCTGGAGTTCAAGAGAGAGGAGGTGGCTAGAACAATAGGTTCTGGAGAAACCCTCCTAGAAAGGATAGTGTCCAGTTGAAAAGAACTATTTACCTCAAATTTTGTGAATGAATTAAATGTGAATAACTTGGCAGTGAAACAATCATTCTACTGTAGAAGAATTTATTGCTATTACCACTGGGTTCTACTCACTGAAGTGTGTGTGTGCGTGTATGTGTGTGCATCCATTTTCTTTTCCCCTAATAAATTTTTGATTGACAGGAAACAAAAATAAAAGAGCTTCAACCCTAAATATTAATGCTTTAAAATACCCTATCACATAGACTAACACCTGTAACTCTGCCTTAGAATTTATTACAATAAAAAGAAAAGTAGGCTAAATGTTCTGCTTTTCTCCCAGTTTCTAAATTGCATATTTGCACACCAGTATAATATATATCAAACATTTTATAAGAATGCTAAAAAAAATGGCAGTTTGTTAAGTTCTTTGATATTTCATATAGCTGTTGAAGTCACTGGAATTAAAAGAATGATACTACTATTAACATAAGTCTTATGGTATTAGCCAAAACTTTGCTCAAGTTGAAACGTTCAGTATTACAAATTTTTACTTTCAGTATTATATGTTTCTCCAGTCAGTGGTTTGGAACTTGTGCCAAAAAGATGAGAAAATGTAGGGTAAAATGTATTCATCTAAAATAACAGTTCAACAATTTATGCAGAGATTAGATATATTTAATTTAGATTACATGAGAATTTGGGTCAGTGTATTTCTATTATTAGAAGAAAGATCTAGAACATAGTATCATACAGCTGCCAGATCGCACTAGCCAAGGATCATCTCACATCAAGTCTACCCTAGTCATGTGGAGAAATGAGCATTTTTTTTTTTTTTTGAAACCTAGTCTCACTCTGTTTCCATGGCTAGAGTGCAGTGGCATCATCATAGTTCACTGCAATCTCAAACTTCTGGGCTGAAGCAATTCTCCTGCCTCAGCCTCCTGAGTAGCTGGAACTACAGGTATACACCACCATGCCCAGCTAATTTTTCTATTTTTTGTAGAGATGAGGTCTAGCCCTTGCTCAGTCTGGTCTCAAACTCTTGACCTTAAGCAATCCTCCTGCTTTGGCCTCCCAAAGTGGTAGGATTATAAGCATGAGCCACCCTGTCTGGCCAAATGAGTGTTTTTTAAGACCCTTTGAATTTTTAGAGATACAAAAACTAAATATAGGAAAAAGGTCAACAGTTAGTGATAAATAATATTCCTGTATTTCATTTAGCATGCAGTCCAACTGCAACTGAACTTCATCAACCCAAGTTCCCCGTGAAGTCACAACAGTTTTCATGCTAATTAGGGTTTTTTAGTTATTTAATGAAAACAGAAGCCTTTATATTGCTTCTTTAGCTCAATAACATCTCTGGAGCTTATTTTTAAAGGTTAATTGTAAAACTTTAATTTTTCCTAGGAAATGCCCCCTTTTTTTTGAGTCAGAGTCTCGCTCTCTTACCCTGACTAGAGTGCAGTGGTGTCATCAAAGCTCACTGCAACCTCAGACTCCTAGGCTTAAGTGATTCTCCTGCCTCAGCATCGGTGTTGTCACATGTCCAGCTAATTTTTCTATTTTTTGTAAAGATGAGGTCTTGCTCTTGCTCAGGCTGGTCTCGAACTACTGACCTCAACTACTGACCTCAAGCGGTCCTCCTTTCTTGGCCTCCCAAAGTGCTAGGATTACAGATGTGAGCCATCATGCTGGGCCAGGAAATGCCCTTTTTAAGCATATTCATATCTGCCAAGTAAATTTAATAATTAGGCCAAAAATAAACCAAACCTACTTATAGATAGAAGCTCAATCCAATTTATGAATGGAACTGAAGTGTCAGCCTCAATGACGGGATTTTGGAAAACATGCAGTTTAGGAGGATGCTGATTTCTTTTTAGTCGACTTCATTTTTTTGTCTTTTTAGTATTTCAAATGTATTAGTACATGGTATATACAATGATTACATTTTTAGCAACACACTTCACATAAAGCTTAATTATATTTCCTAATAATTCATTTATTATTTGGTTAAGAAAATTATGTGTTTATCTGTCATACACTCACAGCAAAGTAGTATCTTATGAAGTACTACTTTCTTGATAACTGAAGCTACCCCTTTTATTGAAATTTTAACAATTTGATTCATTTTGGATACAAATTATTATAAAATGCACTACACAGTTTCTTATCCTTTATGACACTATTACAAAAATAAAAAGGAATGAATTCCTGAACACTCTGCTATATGAAAACTGATTTTAATTTTGTGTTTTCTTAGATTTTGTTCCATATGCATGCAGTTGTAAGATAGGACTTATTTTAAAATATGATTGATATAATTTAATTATCTCAGCATAGTTCTGGTTATTAAATATTATCTTAGTTTGTTTTCTGTTGTTATATCAGAATACCACAGATTGGTAATTTATAAAGAAAAGTTTATTTAGCTTACAGTTCTAGAGGCTGAGAAGTCCAACAGCAAGGTACTGATATCTGGTGAGGACCTTCTTGCTAGGTTATCCACGGTGAAATGTATCACATGTCAATTAAACTCACAAGACAGAGAATATTGGGCCTGACTCATTCTTTTATCAGGAGCCCACTCCTGTGATAACTAACCTACTTCTGTGATAACAGCATTAATCCATTCATGAGACAGAGCCCTTATTATCTAATCACCTCTTAAAAGCTCTACCTCCCAACACTGCTACATTGGAAATTAAATTTTAACATGAGTTTTGGAGGGGATATTTAAGCCATAGGAAATATAAACACCATTTTTCAATAGGGCCTCTGACTTTTATTATAATTATATTATTACATGGGTAAAAGTGCAAACACTATGGATTTTAATTTCAGCAAGGCATTTGACAAATCTCTTGAGATAGTCAAGGCATAATAAAGAAATGCTGGTATGAGGAAAGTTCATTTAGGTATATTTGCAGTTGAAGAAATGACCACAAGAGTCTAAAATAAAAAAACTAAAATAACATTTTGGACTTTCCCTTGGTTAAAATTGTAATGTGTATTCTCTATAGACATTTTGGAAAATACAGCTAAGTACAAAGAAAATGAAAATCACAAAAAACCCCAAACCCAACCCACATCTAACCGCTCTTAACATTTTGGTAGATATATTAATATAAAATGAAATCATATCTTTCGCTTTGGGTAAAAATTATTTTCACTTCCATGTTACTAGTTATTCTTCCACAACATGGTATTTATCAGGTGTAGGTACTCAAATATATTTAAAAAATCCTCTGTTGTTGTTTTCAATTATTTTGGTTATTAAAATCAGGACTACATGTTGAATTTTTCAAAGGCCTTTTCAGCATCTATTATGTTGATCAAATGGCTTTTCTCCTTCAACCTTTTGTAGTGGTAAATATTTTTAATGTCAAATGACTTTTGAATTTCCAGAAACCTCCTTATTTGGTCATGATGTTTATTTTAGTTTGTTTTAGTTATGGAAATTTTGAAAAATACTCCAAAGTCTAGAGGATAACGTAATGAATCCTTATGTAACCTGCATCCAAATTTAGTAATTATCACCATTCTTGTTTCATGTATTCTTTTCCTCTCTCCTTTTTGGTGAAATGTTTTAAAGTAAATATAGACAATCTACCATTTTACCCATAAAATCAGGGCTTTTAAAATACAAACACAATGCCATTATCGCACCCAACAAAAGTACCAACTAATAATCATTTCTTAGAGTCATCTAATGACTTAAGTCAGTTTTCTCCAATTGTTTCAAATATTTTTATAAATATTGTTTTTTTTTGAATTGTTGGTTTGTTTAAAGAAGTCTCTTAATCTATTACAAAACAGCTCTCCCTTTCTTTTTATTTTTTTCATGTTTTGTTGAAGAAATGGGGTCATTTGTTGCATCCTCCTGCATTCGAGATTGAGTTGATTGTATCTTTGTGGTTGTAAACACAGTCTTCTCTCCTCTGCATTTCCTATTAACTGTTGGTTAAACCTAGAGGCCTGATCAGACTAAAGTTCACTTTTAGGTGAGATTTTTCCGTAGGTTGTTCTGTATCCTTGATTTTGTGCCAGATGAGGAGGGAAATAAAATTTGGTTGTCGTACTTTTAGTGATGTTAGTATTGATCAGTGGTTTTGGGTGTTAGAGTCTGATCCAACCATTATAAAGTTCCCTATCAATTGTGCATCCTTTTAATCTGTGGTGCTAGATTTGATTTGCCACTATTTCATTTAGACGTGTAAAAATCTCCAGTCTATAAGTGAGCTAGTTTTCTTTCTTTCTTTCTGTGTGTTCCGTTGACAGGTAAAGGCAACAGGATTAAAGAGTAGGGAATCCAAAGAGGATGGTGCCTTGATGTGAGGCAACCTGGTCACCGTCTCAGAAGGTTCTCATCACCTCATCACCTTTTCGAGAGAGACCAAGAACTCCAGTCCCTCAGGGAGAAACCAGCAAGAATACGATCAGAACCAGAGCAGATGCCCATTCTGAGAAAAGGGAGCATAATCTGGGGTGATCTCAAATGTGCAGGTAGCACCTCAGACTCCTGCAGGTCACTTGATTTCCAGATCCAGTTAGTAGCAAGGGACTCTAAGGGCACAATGCAGGAGACTGATCTCTAGACTGACAATGATAGCCCTCACCATATCCAGAAAAATAAAGGTGCATTTCTTCCTTTCTAGATAATAGTTATCTGTTTAATTGGTTTAATTGAACCAATTTTAAACAACAATCAAGTTTAATTGGCGGTTGTTTCAGGACTTCAACAATTCACCATTTTTTCTTCTCATTGTTTGCTACTTGTAGTGTTTTCTTTCCATTTTTTCTTTTTTTTTGCTAGGGGATAATTTAAGAAGTAGTTTTCATTGACAGAAGACTGATTCCTTAACAGGAAAAACACTACATAATATTTTACACAAATGTGTGTCTGTGTGCATAACCGTGCACTTGGTGTTAGCAGTTGACATCCCAGAGCCCAAAGGGAGCTGTGAGGCGGCTTTCAGAGGAATGGTCTCTGAGGTTGTGGAACACACGCAGTCAGGGGGGAGGCTTCCCCGCTGCTTTCCCTTTCCCTCATCCTGTTCTTGACCTGGGGCCTCCATATTGTTCATCATTCCTTTTCTTATTGCTAAAATCCTGGTGCTTTGGGTAATGTGCTTTAAGATTGTTCCAAACCAACCTCTGCTAACAAGTTTATCCTGAAAATCCAGGCAGGTTCATTACCGAGGTTAGTTGAAGACCTGGTTTCCAAGCCTGCATTCCTTTGTTCAATCATTACGTGACAAACGCTTGCTGAATCCTCCGGCGCCAGGCACTGGCTAGTGCTGGGCATACATCAAGTTGAATAAGAGATGTTTCCTGCCTTCCAGCAAAGAGATCGAGTCTAGGCAAATAATTATGACAAACGTGAATGAGGAAGCACAAAGGAAGGACAAGCTGACTCTTCCTGGAGAAGGTGATATTTCTTTTGTATTCCAGTGGTTCTCCTAGTCCTCTCAAACCTTAAATCCCCATTCTCAGTGTTCTCTGTGGAGAAATTTCTTCTGTCCTTAGGGTTTGGGGCAAGAAGAAGAGGATCTTGGCAAAGTACCTCTAGAAAGACTGGCTTCCTGAGAAACAACGGAACTCCCTGTTAATATTCCTATGCTGTTTTCAGACCCAAAAAACATCTTCCCTCTTCTACCTCATCTGCAAAGGGAATGGACAAAATGACTGTTCTCATAATAAGTAGCAGGTTACATTCAAAATAATGTCATGGTCCTCTTTTTTTGCACTTCAAAATATTTTAAAATAGCTGGATGTTTTTCCTTCTCTCTCCTTTTTTCTGGCAATTACTAAAGCTGATATGATTGGTAATATCACTCATGTTAGAGGAAGACTCTTTTAAAGTCAAGAGCCTCATTTAAAATAATAACCCACTGTAAATACACGAAGGGGAGGCAGATGACGGCAGTGTGGAAGATCACGTCATTTCATATGTGCTTGTAGCCCACCTGCAGAAGCAGAGATGACACTAAACCCAAATTCCAGTGTAATGGAAATGTCTCCATCTCCGGGATGAACTCAGTAAGTGAGAGTGAAGCTTTTTTTTTTTTCTGAGACAAGATCTCACTCTGTCTCCTGGGCTAGAGACAGTGGTGTCATCATAGCTTATTGCAACCTCAAACTCCTGGGCTCAAGCCATCCTCCTTTGCCTCAGCTGGGACTACAGGCACAGACCACCATGCCCAGCTAATTTTTTTATTTTTTGTAGAGATGGTGTGGGTGGGGGTTGGGGGGGTGTCTTGCTCTTGCTGAGGCTGGTCTTGAACGCCTGGCCTCAAGTGATCCTCCGTCCTGGGCCTCCCAAAGTGCTAGGATTACAGGTGTGAACCATGACACCCAGCTGGAGTATATTTCTAAATGTTTGTTGTTGCTTGTTTATCCGTGATAGGAATTCCAATAGCTGTGGCAAAAGGAGCCCTCATTTTACTGAGCCTTCACCTTCTTTCACCTCAGCTTACAAAGGTGTCTCCAAATGGAAAACTACTTTATATCCTTATGTGCAGATACTAATTGGGGGAAAGGGGACACAGAGATAAAATGGAAAGTAAAAGTGGGACACAAGGCTATTGTTCTGCTCACTGTCTCATTTTGAAACTACTACAACTGTATAGAACTTTTAGAAAGCCCATAAATGTCACATTTCCTGGGAAGAATGCTTTTTCCTAGGAGCCAATGCTTTAAAAAGTTTCTTCCAAATCACACTGGTACACATGTCTGCTTAAATCCCCATTCTCATGTTATTTGGTAGGACTAGAAAGTTCACGTCAGCCTGAAGATTGGCCCACAGGACTCCTCTATCAAAAGGCAGGCAGTGGATCACTATGTTTTTATGCATATGAACTGAGAAGTGGAAAGCATTCTGCATAATGGGTACATGCTGAGGCTGCAAGTTTTGAAAAGTCATTGTTTTGATTTCTCCACATTCACATCTAAATAATGCTTTTAGTCTCTGCTCTCAGCACTCTAGGAGGGATTATGTGTCCTGTTCTTGTGTTTGGGAGAAGAAGACTAGAAGCAGTGCAAAATGCCACTTAGAAGACTGACATATGGTTATCTGAGGAAATTGAGGTCTCGCACTGTCTAACAACAGAAAGAGGTTAAATTCTGGAGAAGGTTTAATTCTTTGAAGCTCAAAATAATAAGACTTTCATAAATATTAAATATTTTTATTTTGGCTATGTGTGTGTTTTTAAATTTTTAATATCAACTTTCAGAAGACATGCTAGTGTCTGTCAGAATCCATTAAGGATGCTTCGCTTAGAAGAATGGTCTCCAGTTCCATCCAGGTTGTTACAAAGGGTATTAGTTCACCATTTCTTTTAATGGCTGAAAGAGAAACCATACTATGTATTTTGAATAGAAGGGGTTTAGTGCAAAAAAACTAGCAGCCTGGAAAAAAAAGGATAATGAGCTAACCAGAGAATGTTGAACTCAGAAGTAGCTATCATCCCCTAGGGCTGGCAGAACAAAAAAGAAAGAGGCCAATACACCAGAACCTAGGGGCACGGATGAGGAACCGCTGCCTCAGAGTGAGGTTTTGGGAAGAGGCCGCTGCTTAGCTGTTACGGAGGCTGCTGAGAGGGTGTCACGCAGCTGTGCTCAGACGCTGAGAGCACCGCTCAGCTGGTTCGAGCCTCTGAGGAGGTGTGTCATGGCTTTGCAGGAACTGCTGGGTCTTCTGAAAGGGCATTGCTGCTGTCCAGATCCCTAACGGGGGTTTGGTATGGCCGTCCTCGGGGCGCCAAAAGACCCTAGCCTTTGCTGTCTCTGTGCTGGAATGCTGCTGACATAGCCCACGGCCAGAAAAATCTCTTTTCTCCCCTTCTTCTTCCTTCCAGTGTTCCCGCAATGCCTCTCACTGGCAGAATCCTCTAGTCAGAATAAGCTGGTAAAAAGAGTTTAAGAAATGTGGTTTTCATATCCCAGGCTCCAGCATCACAGAGCACAGTGTAGAAGGTGAGTCTAGGGCTGAGAGACAATAGGTGGATAACTATTGCAGATTCTCCTCCTTGGCCACCAGGCATCCACAAACTACAATAGCAGCAACTTCATGCTTCTGTCCAGCAAGATGTAACTTCCCTTTGGAAACATGCTTTCACTTTTCCCCCCAAAACGGAGATGCAAATCTCTTAACACTCTTCATATGCATCTCTGGGTGATGTTAATTTTTTGTTGTTGTTGTTTATTCACTAAAGACTATATATTGTAAAGTTAATTGTCATCAGCACTGTTTATATATAAAATAATTGGAAATTAGGAGGAAAAAAGGAAGAGAAACTTAAGAGAAAGAAACTCTTCATATCTGTTACTTTATTTCTGGAACTGGTGACAAGCCACAGTTGATATTTATAAATTCTTTTTTGTACCACTTATTCTACATTTCCCTTGCTTTCAGCTAGCTGGTCAATATTCTTCATCTGGTGAGGTGACCCAGAAGGGTCTGAGCTCTTTTTCATTATTGTCTTTATTGGACATAATAAATTACTAGGAGATGCCTTAGAGAGTCCCCTCAGCTCTGGATGTAGATTACGCTACCAGCTTTGTGTAGCAACCAATACAGGCAAACAGAAGCAATCACCCCAACCAGTAAAGTAACCTTTTCTTTTATCTGTTGGTTCAGAGACATGAGGAACCCATATTTCCAGATGGTAATCTCAACTTCCAATTCAACAAAACAATTGCTGTTTCCTTGCTAGAATCATTTTTCCTTTAGGAACTAAGCTCTCCAACAAGTGGAGCACACAGCTGTGGGAGTAGGAAGCAAAACTTCAGGAAGCAGGTTATTAGGAATAACAGTGAAAGGAACTACAGTCATTTTTTTATGTCTTTATTTCTAGAACCATAGATTCTGGCTACGGGAGAAAAAGCACCATGTATTGGCCGTTGGTTTTGATCATATACTGCCTCTTGTAGGATAGAGATTCTACCTCACAGGTGTTTTCTCAACTAGAGCCGTCACTGAATCCTTAGGAGGCCATTCTACCTTTCTCTCGGGTCAGCTCCTTCTAGGAGTTAGTGCTAAGATCAGTGAGGGCCATGGCATGAGTCCATTGCTGTATATATATATATATTTTGCTGCGAAATGAGTTTCTTAGTTTGAAGCAACGTTGTATGGGATACCACCATGAAGGTGAATAAGGCAATCCATAAGTCCATGGCAGAAATATTGCAAGCAGAGAAGATAAATCAATATTCAGCATAAGTGTCCATTCTGGTGAAGACAATTGTGCATCCTCGATGATGCAAGGGGTTCAGTGTAGCTGGTGGCTGGATTGTCTCCCTTCCCCACCAAATGGTGACATAATGGCAGCTCGGTGTTGGCCTCTGCTGTTGTCAGCTTGAGCACTTAGTAGTGGTGGTGAGCAGATCACGATTGGGAAGCCTACGGTATTGGCGCCATAGGCAGCCTTCATTCCTGCTGGTGAGGTTTTTGTACAAGAACCTAATGAGCAAGCACCTGGGTATTTGGAGAAAGAAGCTGATAGACATCTGTTAAGCAGGCTATTTTTCCTACCTGATTATTGAGAGCTTTGTCTGCAGCTGATGCCTTTGTGAGCATTCATAAAGCACTTAAATACCCTCATGCTCTGTGACAATTTAAGAGGTCCATCTCCATACTGCTTTGCAGACAATCTTCTAATCTTTCCAAATTTCTGATTATCCAGCCAACCCATTAGCCATCATCCATGAAGCAGAGTAGGTCCATCCATATTTCAGTCCAGTCAAAGTTGACAATGAGATATATTGCTTAAATTTTGGTCCACTGAGAGGATTTCTTCTCCCCAGTGTTTTTGTTTGTTTTGTTTCAGTACATATCTGATTGTGACTATAATACTTTATTCCTAGTTTGCCAGTGTATTGAGAAAAACCGTCTATAAACTAGACTCTTCCTCAGTCATTTGTTCACGAAAACCATAAAAACCTAGCATTGGATGAAGGAAAGATGGCAATGCAGCAGAAGAATGTGCCCAAGTAACCTGAGCTGTCAGCATGTGACTTTATTATTCCTCCAGGATCTCTTTGAGTCTGATTTTGTGTGTACCATTTCCCCTTGGTGATGAAGGTGTTGCTGTGCATGCCTAATGGCGTGGCCTAACGAATCACATAACATCCAGTCAATTGTGGGCAGCTCAGGTCACATGGCCAGGTGTTCAGTCTCTGTATGGTCCAGTAGCAAGGCAGGAGAAATTTCTTAAAATGAAAACAGGTATCTGGAAAAGAGGACACTCCTTTACTTCGACACCTGGTCTTCCTCTTGGAATTTGTCGTAGGCTCCATACAGCATCCCCATTTATTGCCGAATCATCCAATGCCACTGGACCTGCTGAGGTATGTGGCCCGTGACTTGCACAGCTGGCAGTGGATTAGTCTACAGTCCACATCCTGGATTAGCTGTAGGGCCTTCTCTTACTTGGTGACCACTCAAAACTGGCTGCATTCTGGATTATACACTAAATTGGTCAGAGCAGCATACTCAGATGTGCCATATGTTGCTCACTGAACAGTGAAAATATTTTTTGGCTATAATTAGTACAAGGAACAATAACTTGTCCTTCGTTTTGGAGGAAAAATATTAATATGATCTAGAATATTAGACCACTAGAAACCTCACTCAGGTGGCTGGCTCTTGGATTTCATGGGCTGTAACTTCTACCCTCTGTTAAGATTGTATCTTAACTAGGCACCTAATGTACATGCTACCTACTGTTCATCATATCCGAGCACCGTGATATACTCTATGCAGTGGACCAGTTTGATCTCTAGTGGAAATAAAGTCCCTACAGACTAGATTATGGCAAGAGAGTTGACATAGCCCTGAGACAAGATTATAAAGGTGTATTCTGGTAGTCATTTTACATTGATATAGAGAAAAAAGCTTAGATTAATAGCTGTCAGAATATAGGAACATCATATAGAAGGTTGGGCTTGGGCCTGAAGGACAATGGGAAAATAATTGAAATAATGTTCTTCACAAGTAATAGAATGTGTGAATATGTGGTGTGTAATGTGGTAGCGGGGGCAGGCATGGAAGAGACTTTAAAAAATATATCCAGATATGATTGCCAGATCTTTATTTAAAAAGCACAACATTATATAACTTTTGTGCCCTTCTTTGCTAATTATGAAACACTGTCACACCTTTTAAGGATTATGTGGAAGAGTATATGAATTAATAAATGGAAAATAAACTCTATAAATGGTACAGAGTTATTGCTGTTTACTTTAGTCCTCAAAATAGACTTGTAAAATAGTTGGGCTAAAGCCTATTTCCATTTTGCAGATAAGAAAAGTGAGTCTTTCTGTGTTTAAGAAACTTGTCTAAGTTCTCACAGCTAATTCATAATAGAGTTTCAAACCAAAACCAGATATCCTGATTGATATATTGATATTGGTGATATTGTTAGGATGTATGCATATGTTTGCATAATTGATGTATTAATTTATATTTTCTTGTTTTATTTTTCTCTGTTCCTCTCCCCCCCCACAAATCCTATCCTAAGGTGAATGCTTCTGGAAGGGGATAGAAGCAGAGAGAGGAGAGGACAGAGACTCTAAGACTGAGAAAGAATGGTGATCTTGAGCTTGCGCTTTGCCAGCTCCCCTGAAGCATCTTGGGGAAGAACTTGGAGAGGAATGACTACATGGTGTACTTAGACAGGCTGGATATTAGACCCTGGGGCTTTCAGCCCTAGCAAAGATTTCTGTGCCAAGCTTGGCAGCAATCTGTCTGACCTTAAGGGATCATAAGAGCTTGGACAGTGAGCACATGTGTGGTGATTGATATGAAATGAAGACAAGAGGGCCTGGTCCAAGTGATGTGCTCTGGGTAAGTTTCAAGGGACTTTTTTGCACAACACTGGGAGGCCAAATAAGATAGGACTTATGCTCAAATGTATTTTGATTTGGGAACAAAATGAAGTACTGTGACATTTTTCATAAACGCCTGTTTGTGGAATAAAAGTCATGCCTCCTACGTGTATGTTTGTGGGCACTGAAGGGAAAAGCAGGGCAGCAGTGATGGGAATGTGATTCTGGGTATTAGAAAGCTTGAGAATTTGCTTTATATCACCCAGGGCTTAAAGGGAAAAGAATGGCCTTTCGTGCACCTTAATATCACTATCAACTCAATGTGTTTTCAGTTTGTTATTGGTATGTGCCAGAGGCTGATTCACTCAGCTGTTTGGAAGAGAGTGCTAATGAGGCCAAGGTCAGGGCTCTCATTTCCATACAGTCAAATACACTTAGAGAGAGAGAGAACTTCAGCTCCAGTCACCGCAGATTAAATCCCTAACTGCACCAACAGCCTCACAAATATGTGTGCGGGGTTATGGGAGGCCAGGTAAGAGGGTGTGAATGGGTCAGCACAGAAGCTCACCACCACCAAAGGCAAAAACTCAAAACAGATGTCCTGTTGGTATTTCTGTAATTCGTGTGAGTGTTTGTGAAGGAGAGAGCATACTGCTACCATATGAACTAATTCACAAAACAGAAATGTATCAAATCAAATTTCTCTGATTTTTGAAAAGAGTCTGATATGGTAAACAGCTCTATCCATTAGTTGCAACAAACATTTCACCCACAATTTATGCATATGGTAGTGTAATTCACAAAAATAATACAGATTTTTTTTTTTTTTTTTTGAGTCAGAGTCTCACTCTCTTGCCTGGGCTAGAGTGCTGTGGCGTCAGCCTAGCTCACAGCAACCTCAAACTCCTGGGCTCAAGCGATCCTACTGCCTCAGCCTCCCGAGTAGCTGGGACTATAGGCATGCGCCACTATGCCCGGCTAATTTTTTCTATATATTTTTAGTTGTCCAACTTATTTCTTTCTAATTTTAGTAGAGACGGGGTCTCGCTCTTGCTCAGGCTGGTTTCGAACTCCTCAGCTCAAACAATCCGCCCACCTTGGCCTCCCAGAGAGCTGGGATTACAGGCGTGAGCCACCGCGCCTGGCCAATAATACAGATTCTTAAGAAGCATGTTTAAACATTTGCAAAATGAAGATGAGAATCCTAAGGTCACCTTTTAAACAAAAAAATTCTAAAAAAGCAATGATAATTAGAACATTTCTAAAAATTTTTAATTGTGGTATAATTTACATGTTTAGACTGTGCTTAAGGGTTCATTTTGAGGAATTTTAACAGTTGTATACATCTGTGTGTATTCATTCACCCTCAAAACAAGGTACAGAACATTTTCATCATCTTAGAAAGCTCTCTTTTGCTCTTTCCCAGCAAAGATTCTCTTTCCTTCATCTTTCCAGGCGCACTTTATGTAGATGAAATCAAATGATACGTAATTTTGAGGCTGGCTTTTTTAACTCATCATAATGTGTTTGAGATTCACACATGTTGTTACATTGTATTAGCAGTTAATTCCTTTTTATTTTGGTATGAAGATACCACAATTTGTTTATCTATTATTCTGTTAATGAATATTTGGATCACTTCTTGTTTTTTACTGTTATGACTAAAGCTTCTATAAACATTTTTCTAAAATTATTAAAATTCGTGTTTAAATTCTCATTTTTCATACTATGTCTCTAAGAGCAGAAAAAGTTCTTCACAGTAACTCCCGCAAATTGTTTTCTGGTTCCTTCACATTGCTTTTTCTTTGTTATCAAGATTCAGAAGTTGAAAAAAGTTAGTTTCCCAAGTGACTGGCAAGTTAGAGGTATGGAATTGAGAAAAACAAAACAAAAAAGCAGGTTCCCTGCACCCAATTATCACACATCAAGTTCAACTTCCTGAGCCATGCCCAGTTAAACCCAAATGTGTGTGTTTTTGAAGTCTACTTTCCAAAAGCCTTTCCTGTTTGCCAGTACAAGTTCATTCAATAATTCATTATTTCTTTATTCAACAAAAATTTGTCAGACACCTATTATACATTTGTTGGGTTTGTGCTGGGCTCTGCATACATAATGTAACTCACAATAAATGGGTTACATTTGTGCCAGAACTCCAGACAATGCTTGCTGTGCCTAGCACAGTGCCTGGTATATAGTATTTAGTTAAATGGATATTTTCGAATGAATGAAGGAACTCTCAGTTCAGTGTGGAGATTGACTTGAATACAAATCAAGTACTGTGGTAGAAATATGGAGAGAGAATCGTGGGAACATGAAGACTATAAATATCTGTTCTTGCTTTTACCTTAAGCCACTTAGTCGTATTTCTATAGTGATACTTTCTCTGTTGAACTGTAACTTGTCTAATTAGGGCTTTCTGCCCCATCTCAGTGACAGAACAGGGACTGTTTTCTATGAATCTTTGTATCTCTAGCACTTAGCCCATTACCTGGCACTCAGAAAAAATGACTAACTCTGTCTAGGTTTGCCAAAGAGAATTACACAGGAAAAAGGACATTTGAGATGAGCCTTTGAGAAGAGATTGGGGTGATGGTAGGTACTGGTGGATGGTATACCAAATAAAAAGAAATAGCTTGATCTGTGGAAGTTTTTTGAGTACTAATTGTTTTCTGTCTTGAAAAATGTTCCAATGTGATATTCTTGAATCACCATCATGATTTTGAATCATTTTTTAGCGATTTAGGTTTTAATTAAATTTTTCAAGTCCTTACTACATGCGTATCTACATAGCAAAATGGTCCTGAGCCAAGATTTTTTTCTCCAAAAGATTATGTTCTTGTCATTTATTTAAACAATTGTTTCACTGAATGCCTTAAGTACAAAAGAAGAACAACAAAATAGTTGCCTAACATTTCAACAAAGGCTTTTATACTGAATAGAATCAATAAAGGGAATTGTTAGTATTATGATTTTTAGCCATTCCAGGTAGAAGAATGATCTATTTTTTGAATAATTTAAAAAAATTAAATAGTTTCCTTTTCATGATTGATAATCAAATCTAGCTAATTCTATTTATTGTTGAAGAATATGCATTCCATTGATTTAAAGATAATACTATTGACAAAGAAAATAGAATCTCTTTATTTCACATTTATCATACAAATGGAAGTTTTACATAAGAAGTCAGGAAAAGTATTTTAGCATGCTTTTTTTCCTTTATGCATACAGGCATTGAATACATTGCATAGGAAACTTTTCTGATTGAATATTGGAGGTCATCTTTTGGCAAGTGTGGGACACAATGACTCCAGGCATTATGAATTCTAAAATGTAAATTACAGGAGCTTTGTAGATTGGAATGATTCTCTTAGGCAATGCATCGCACAAAGGAGCAGAGTGAAAATGTCATCATTTGTGTTTTATTTTGGAGATTGTCTCCTCAATTCTTTTCTCCTCTACTTTGCTATAGCAGATTTTGACATAAAAGAAATCTCATATTCTTTGTAGGTATAATATGAAAGTCTAATATTTCAGAATTCAGAATGAAATTTTCCTTCCATGCCTTTAATAAGATCTTAAAGAATTTAAAAAGCATTAATTAAGCTTTACAAAGCAACTCTAAGATGATTTGATCAATTCGAAAACATTGTCATAAAGTCTGCACTCAACTTAAGATTAGTATATGTCCCAGTGGAGAAAAAGCACAGATAATACAAACCACAGATAATACCCAAATCATTTCTACTCAGTGAACAATGGCATAGATACTTTTAAAATGCAGCTAATCCAAAATAATTTATATTTGATCTTAGAATACATTATATGATTTTCTTTCATGAAACTATATGGAGATTTACTATTATAATTATGCTATATTTAAATGAAAACTACAATTAATTCAATCTCCTTATATATATGCTTATTACTGGAAGAAAGAAATATATAAAAATCACAGGCTATGTGTCAGAGGGAAGTGGTCCAGGGATGTGTATTTTTGCCTGTCTACAATCCGCAAAGTGAAATCACCTACATAATGTTCTTCACAGAACTTTAGAGATGAGAAAATTCTCCTAGATAAACTACATCATCCCAGCTCATTTGATAGGTAACAATCAGGCCCACTATAGTGACAAATGACCTGCTAGGGCTGGCTAATGACAGTATTATTTACAATAGAATGGTGAGAGAGAAAGAGAGAGAGAGAGAGAGAGAGAGTGTGTGTGTGTATGTGTATGAGAAAGGAGAGAGAGAGCGAGAGAGAGAGAGAGAGAGAGAGAGAGAGAGAGAGAGAGAGCAGGAGCCTAAATTTCTCACAATTGAAGAATGTTTGAGTAAATTATGACCCATCAACCTCATGCCGTTCAACTGCCATTAAAAAAAATGCAAGTGGGTAGCAACAGCCTCAACTGAGACATCCCATCCCTTCTTCTGGTCCTTCTCAATTTCCCATTTCTGGATGGATGCCCTTTTGGATTCTGCCTTTGAGATTCAATATACCCTACTGCAATTATATATTTAATTTTATTTTCTCTGGGAGGTTCTAAGCTCTTTGACTGCTGAGCCACGGCAATCTTATTTACGATTGTGTTTCCAGATCCTAGCCAAGTGTCTGGCCCATGCTTATTTGTTAAATATTAATCTCAATGGAAAAATGTACTCAGGGCTACCAACACGGTCACTGATTCTCAGGCTCTCTCCCCTTTCTGCACCCACCACCTTCTATATTTAGCACTGATCCTATCCTATTGGGTTACCCTGCTTGTTACCCAAGAACCAGAGTGAACGGCTTAGAGTGACAAGACGCTGGGCTGTCTCCGATAATACTCAAAGTGGACATGGCATTGAGAAGTAGTAGTTTTGACAGTGAAGTGACATTTTGATACAACCTAAAAAACAAACTGTTAAACTTTCAGCTTTTGAAAAAGAACCAATTAATGTGCTCAATAGATACACTTACCCCAAATGTGAGCAAATCAAACCTCCTCAGTGACCTCTAGAGACTGACGCAGGTGACAAGGTGAGCCGCTGACAAGCAGGGCCCAGGTTTCCTGACCCCGTGAGCAGAGCACATCAGCCCTGTGCTGCCTCAGGACACTCCTGTCTTCAGACAGATCTGCTCCATTTCCAGCAATTTAGGTCTAGTTCTTCTTTAAAAATTTATCTTGGAAAAAGAATTAAAACTTTCCCTTGGATTAGGGCAAGTTGCTAAGAGCCGAAGTGTGTCAGAAGTCTGTAACTGAGTTTAGATGGTATCATTGTGGTTTGATGGAGCTGGGTACGGGGTGTAAAACAGACGGGGTCAGCATTTGGGGTGGAGGTGGCCCAGCACACATTCTGTGAGCAATTCCTCAGGAGTGGGAGGGAATGGAAACACTGACGGTGGGCAACGTCCAGAAGTCCAGGAAGGCTGGCAGTTGGCGTCTGGAGTATTTGTCTTCAGATGTCATGTCCTCTAGCACCTGACCAGGGCTTCAAGGCTCTTACAGCAGCTTGTCTCTTCCCTCACAGCACTTGCCACAGGTTGTAAGTATATACCTATTTGTGTAAATTTTGGTTTTGACCCTGTCTCCCATTAGGCCAAGACCATGCGTTTTTGTCTTGTTTGGTTTTGTTGTTGCCACTCTGTCCACAGGCTTTGCATGGCGTTTGGCACATAATAAACATGCATACATATTTCTTGAGTGGACAAGTGAGTGAATAAATTTTAGAGTTCTTGCATGCATACCCAGAGAGACTGAGTCAGCAAGTTACACAGAGCTTCATTGATGGAGAAGGCAAAGCACAGTCGTCTAATGAAAACTGGGGGCAGTGCTGGGTGAGGGGATAGGAAATTAAGCCTTGGCCACTGAGACTTAGAATCCAGGGCCAAAGCTATTTGCCTCTCCTGGCTAAGGTAATATTGGGTCCTAGAGCTTTGGCTGGGAACTGAGCATAGGTGTCCACAGGTACTCTGAACAGTATGGGAGGTCTTGGGTCTATGTTATCTGGGAACAGTGCAGGGCTGACCCAATTTGTTTTGCACATATTTGGTTCAATTCATTCCTTTAAGCTTAGAAGGCATTATTGATCTCTCTTAGAGTTAGGGTGTACACAAGAATTTTTTTCTTCCTTTCTCTCCCTAAATTCTTTGGTTCAGCCTGGATTATATCCGAAGTCAAGGAAACTCCAGCAATCATCTAAAAACATACTACCTCCATGCCCATTCCTACTTCTTTAAAACACTTTGTGTTCTTTTGGCTTAACACACACATACACACACACACACACACACACACACACACACACAGACACTCGCTAGGTGGAGACCCATAGGTTTGCACACAGACCCTGCAGCAAATTTGGAAAGCAATACTTAAGGCCTTCTGCCTTCCTTGGTTAAGCCCTCTGAAAAGAGTGGCTTCTGTTCCTGCTGTGGAAAGTGGTGTAGAGTCCTCATAGGATTCTTCTGCGAGTCCCCCGCTGAGGGGCGAATCACATACGTTAGTCACATCAACCCTTACATTCAGTCACGAAGGGGCTCTCATGCTCTCTGGACCCTTCCCCTCTGCTGATGCTCAGCTATAGTGCTCACCGTCACTCATTCACAGGAAGGCCAGTTCCAACCAAGTTCTCTCTCCAATAAACCACACTGCTTAGGGTTCACCCTTGTACAATAAAACTGTGGCAGGGCTAATAATAGAAACCACAAATCCTGCCTGCCAATCCTGCATTCTAACCTCTAATCTACTTGTAGCAAGGACAAATGTTTTCAGGAAAATAAAATGACATTGCATGGAACACAACGGCTCCTATTGTAGGAACACACAACGGCTCCTATTGTCCACTCAAAAAGCCTGGAGATAAGGAAATGAATTCCACCTTCCATGCCTTGGTCACCATACACCTGGTTTCAACCTTCCTCTAATTTCCAGTACAACCTGAATTATAAAAGCAATGAGAAAAACGAAAAGAGAACACAAGGTGGGAGGGGAAGAGACATAAATTTCATCATTGTTACAACTTCCTTAATGTTGGAAATTTGTCTTTTGTGTTTTAGTCCAATGCAAAGGGACTAATAGAAGTTCAACATTGGATTAATAGGACTCCCGTGTTTGTCAAATGGAAAGTTGGCTAAGTGGGTGAATTCCTTAATCAAGTGACAGGACAGAGGCTGCGTGCTCAGTGGAAAGTACCCTCCGAAAACCTGAGTGTGAGCCCCAGCTTGCCACTCACATCTGCTTCACACAGGACCAACTATTGCATCTCCCGGAGCCTGGGAGTTCTTATCTCTAAAATAGCATTGAAAGAAACAGCCCTGTTTGCACAGAGCTGTTTTGAGGCTCGGTGCGAGAGAATGCATGGGGAATGCTGCATAAACTGTAAGTCTGTCTATAACTGAGGAATTATTATTACTGGACACAAATTCATTTATTGTTCTTGATTGGATGTACACATAATTCACATTCCCCAGAAAATAGCTCTGCCCTTCATTTCCAGCTGTGTGGTATGCAGCTTCTAAACATTTTGACTGAAATCCTGCCTCTTAACCTTTAGTCTGGAGGGTCTGCACAGAGCTCCCGCACTCAATTAACTGTCATTTCCCCGGGCAGCTGCAAGGCAGGAATTTCTGATTTGATTTGTGTTTTAACCAGCTCGGCCCTCTGTGTCTTGGCCATGGATGTGCTTCCACAAAGACACAAACCAGAGTGGAATTTAACAGGAACCTTGGTGAGAGATGAGCTCTGGGAGGAATTTGACTTAACAAATGAAATATGTAAACAGGATTCAGGAAACTGTGGCTACAGACTCCTCATATGAGGCTTTAACTTTCTCGGCTTTGAAATGCCATGTTTGCTGCATGCTGAATGTAAGTGAATTAACAACGTGCTTAGATTTCTTAGCAGGTAGTGTGATAAGATTTAAAATATTATTCTTGTGTGGTATCATTTTGGAATGTTCATGGCATTATCGAAACTAAGGAGAAAGAATCCTTATGCTGTTGAAGAGGGTAAGTGTATTTTCAGCCCGGTGTTTGGGTGCTTCAGTCTTCCCTAATTAAATGCAAGACAGTGGGTTTATTATTGAAGAAATAAAGAAAGAGATTAGGCAAAAGCAGCAATTAATCATTTGAAGACACTGAGTCACCTCTATTTTATGTCAGAAACCTTATAGCCATATTTTACTTAATGATAAAACATAGCTTATAAGAAGGTAGATGTTTTAGGCCTAGACATTTGCTAGTCAGTAACTTGTAAATCTGAGTCCTAGTGGTTACAGATTCATGCCTTGCTGTGGTAGTTGCTTGTCAGTTTTTCCTTGGTGCTCATAAGCTGCCAAATAATACACATTTGCCTTTGCTCTGGTCTGCTGTGAAAATAAAATGAGAAGAGAAAGAAGAAGATATGAATTATGAAGTGGAACAATGTGGTTGGGAAATCCCCATGTCTTTACCCTTAAAAAAAGAAAAAAGAAAAAAAAGAAAAGAAAAAAAAAGATAAATGTTTTTAAAGTAAGGCCAAGGATAATATTAAATGCATATACTGTGATTCAAAGAAAATAGTACTAACATTTACTCATCAGAGTGGATCCTCGGTCTTGGCTGCATGCATGAAACTTAAGGGTGGCAGCCTGTGCTCTCTCTGTCAGTGCACTTGTATCAAACCACAGGTGTCCGAGCTCTCATTGCTTAAGTGCCCAGTTTCTGGGCTGTTTCGTTCTTATTTTTGTCTCCAGAGTATCCAGAGAATGAGTTTGTTAATAAAAAATAAGACTAGCTGGGAGATGAAGAAAAACAAGCAAACTCCTCTAGGATTCAAGATAAGATTTAAATATTTTCTAGTCTTTTCTTTTTCCAAGCAGATTTAATTTGGAAATATGAACCAAGAAAAATTACAACATCATGCACTGGCCAGCTTGCCTCAGATCATAGCTTGTGTGACCAATGGAAGTCATGGGGGAAGGAAAATTCAGAGAGCAATGAGGAACTTCTCTGTCATCTCAGGGTTTCACAATACACACAGGAAACATTTGTAGCTGGCCCTCCGTTAACCCAAAAGATTAGCTAATCCCTTGTTTCACCATAAAATGCATTTTTAGAACTAGGTCTTGAACCATAAGCAAAGAAAGACTCAATGTGGCAAGCTCACAGTCCTGGATTACAGTTGAAGATGCTTTGCGAAGTTCATGTTGACTTGAGCAATCAGGAAACTGGGATGGTTCCTGGGGATGTGCTGGGATGACATGAGCCTCTCCGATCCCCCCAGTGGAGCAAGCCAAGTCCCACGTCCAGCATGCCCTATAAATTCTGCAACAGTGTTCTTAGGGTGGTATCAGATTCCTGAAGCCAAGAGAGGATTAACTGTCTAGGTGTTCCAGCCAAATTCCAACTCAAATTAATGCATCCTGTCTATATAGCCTTTCACCTCTAACAGGAAAACTGTGACCTCTCGTTGTTCAAAGAGGAAACATAAGCAGCTACATTTTATCATGGTGGTTCCTACATACCTTTACTCCTAGCCTGGTTCACCCATCGTAGATTGCCCTTTAGATCTTTTTCTCTAAATATAGTCGTTTATTTCTAAAAGGCTTGGGGAATTTTTGGAATTATAATTATTTTAATTTGTATGAAGAATTTATCACGTATTTGGTGTGCTGGAAGAGGCTTTAGAGATTATCTAATCCAATGGGCCAATGCCTTTATTTTACATATAAGGACATGACAGGCCCAGAGAGGTTAAGTGTCTTGCTCCCAGTCACTCAGCTTGTTAGTCCCAGTAGATGTGCAATGTAAGCACATGGTTAATTCCTAAACTATTCCCAGAGGTTCCGTGTGCTCATGGCTCCTCATTAAGCAAAGGCCCCAACTAAGAGAGAAGTTTTGTCACACATGCTACACCTGGCACTTTTCACCTCTAAGACGTTGTCATGATACCACCAAAAATACTATTGGCCTGAGATCAGCTTGGAGGGTCAGCTGCTCACGAGGTTTCCTGTACACTAAGGCAGCGTGACAGCTGGAGAGTATCTGTCATATTTGTCTTTCTGAACAACCCTCATAACTGAGACAGAATTTAGCATAGATTCCAAATTGCAAATATGATCAAATTCACATGTGGTACTCCATCGTATGTGAGATTATTTATTTACCTATTTTTCTTATTTGCTAAATTATTTATTTATTCATTTCAATTTTTTGCTTGTATTATTATTATTATTATTTTTTTTGAGACAGAGTCTCACTTTGTTGCCCTGGCTAGAGTGAGTGCCGTGGCGTCATCCTAGCTCACAGCAACCTCAAACTCCTGGGCTCAAGCGATCCTCCTGCCTCAGCCTCCTGAGTAGCTGTGACTACAGGCATGCGCCACCATGCCCGGCTAATTTTTTCTATATATTTTTAGCTGTCCAATTAATTTCTTTCTATTTTTGGTAGAGACGGGGTCTCGTTCTTGCTCAGGCTAGTCTCGAACTCCTGAGCTCAAACAATTTGCCTGCCTCGGCCTCCCAGAGTGCTAGGATTACAGGCATGAGCCACCGCGCCCGGTCTGCTTGTATTATTATTTTTAATCGACACCTAATAATTGTACATATTTATGGAGAAGAGTGTGATATTTTGATACATGTATACAATATATAATGATCAAATCAGAATAATTAGCATATCCATCACCTCAAATATTTATCATTTCTTAGTGTTGGGAACATTCAAAATCCACTCTTCTAGCTATTTGAAAATATGCCATAAATTGCTGTTAATTATAGTCACCCTATAGTGCTATAGAGCACTAGAATTTATTCCTCCTATTTAGGTGCTCCTGTTAACCAATCTTTGGTACCCCACCCCCACCCTTCTCCACCTTTAGTAACTACCATGAGATTATTTTTTACCCATCTTGTACTACAATGGTTTTGAGGTTCTCTCTATATATAAAAAACACAAAGATATGAAATAAACAACAGGAACAATTAGGGTGAAGGGAAAATTATTTTGCTTTAGATAGAAAAATAATAAAGATAAGTAAAATTTGTACCTAGAAATAAGTATTATAAAGTCCCTGTTCTGTGTTTGGAGAAGGATGTCAAATTTGGCTCTGAGTTTCTTATCAGCCTTAGCAAAGGGAGAGATATGGTCTATTATAAGATTCAGAATGTTTGTAAGATTAAAAAAAAAATCAGTTCAAGAGAAGCATAGTATTTACTCACACTAAGACCTAAGAGAAATTTCTTCCTTGGTAACATTCTCTCAGTAGATACCACAGTGAATTTGATACAGCTAAGTTTCATATTTCTCAGTGCAAATCAAAGGAACAACAGCTAATGCAAATCAGAAAAGGTGTTTCCAGGATATTAAGTGTGGAGCGAGACAATGGGTCCAAGTACACACTACAATATTTAGATATAAGTGATTTGTATGTACTTCAGGAAGTCTTCTGTACATACTCTTCCTTAAAAGCATTTTTGAAAATAATGTTGGGGCAGCAAAGAAATAAAGAATTAAATAAAGAGCCCAATGAAAATATTGGTTCCTGAGGCAACGGCTGCAAATTCTCCCCCACTATTCACATTTTCTGCTTCTTTTTTGGTCACAGCTAGATTACATTTCTCAGCAAACTTTGCAGGTAGGTGTGATCATATTAGGTTAGTTAGGTGACTGAACTTTGGCCAGTGGAATGTGAACAGACCTGGCCCATAAACCCCCATGTGTTCTTCTCACTCTCTTTTTCCGTCTACCGTCTGACCTCAGAGGACTCCATGGATCTGGGGGAGGGCAGAGTTACAAGATGGAAGGCGCCTGGGTCACTGAATGACTATGAAGAGAAGAGCCAACTGCTGACATATAATGAACTGTGACATGAGTGAGAAATAAACCTTTATTGTGTTCATGGAATTTTGGAGGTTTGTTTCAGCAGCTAATATTGTGGTAAATAATTTAATCTTCAAACTTTCAAATTGTAAGCCACACTGATGAAGCAGATAGCTACATAATCCAGTCATCCCTTACAATGACCAAAATTACTGCTTTTTCAAGGCCATATCCTTTGACTTCTATTAATACTAGTCTCTAGGAGATTGATTAGGATGAGGACTAGACTGCCTCTACCTTTAACTCTGCCATCCATGTGCCCTGGACAAGTTATTTCACCTATCTAAGCCTCAGATCCTCCATCTGTAAAACGGAGATAATAATAGGACCTATCTCAGAGTTGGGGGAAGGAGAAAGAAGGTACTCTAGAGCTCAGCCTGGGATTTGGTATGTGACAAGCCCATGATACATGTTAGCGAGTAATGCTAGTAATTCTTTATAATTGTATCCTCATATTTCTGGCTTACTGTGGGGAAGGCCCAAGGCAGGACAAGCTCAGTCTGTGCAAAGGTGGCTGAGTTTCTAGCAGGAAAGCAGTTCGGAGTAACTGGGCTGCCCTCCTTCCCACCCCACCCTCCTTCCTTCCCCTTCCTTCATTCTTCATTCAAGCAGCAGCCCATGTCACCTTCAGACTTTCAACCAGGCTACCACCATCTGAGACCTGTTCACTCCACCTGAAAATTTTGAATAACTTTCATATGATCCTTCTGGAAAAAGAGGGTGAAATAACAGCAGTAACAACAATAATAATTCCTGCTAATAAGTACAGTGCTTTAGAGTTTATGAAGTTTTTTCTTTCCCCTTAAAAAAATCTGTGATGATTCTACCAGAGCATTTTTTGATGTTGGAATATCTTACATTTCCTGATAAGGCATGTTTCTGGAATGATCATTTCACAAAAATAGACATTTTTATATTGAAACAGGAAATAATTCATTTTCTGAGTGAAAAACTATGCACTAGGTAAATTTTTCTTGAAGAATTTATTATCTTTTCTCCTTGCACCTGACTGGATGTATAAACATAGCTAGAGTCTTGGCTAATAATAACATCACAGTATGTGCAGACCTGGCATCCCTCAACAGCTTTGCAGAGTTATTTGTGTCAGAAAGGATTTTATCATAAATACATATCCTCTCTCAGTATCACATGATGCACTACTGAATTTCCCATCGTACGAACTTTCTAATCTCATTTACAGTCACAGAGGTCGCAAATAGATAATTAATCAGCATTTAAGTACCTTACAATCTGCAAGGTGAACCAGATACGGCTGGACTGGCAGCAGTGTGGGACGCTGCGGGGAATCTGGTCTGGGGCAGTCCCAATTCTAGTCAGTTACTAACGAGCTTTGTGACTTCCCATGGCCCCTCGTGTGAATATAACCTCTCTATTACTCAGTTTCCATATATGCACATTTGAGTTTGTTTCTCTAAGTATCTCTCCAATTCTCATACACTTGAATTAGTGTCATGGTTCTAAATATTTCAGCCTAATTTACAAAAGTGTCCTTACTCATGATGCAAGACAGATGAGGGCCCCCATGCAGGGTCACTGTGGCTTTTTCTGAGCCTGGCAAATCTGTGCTGGGAAACCCGCCAGTTTCCTTGGCCTTAATCTTCTTCAGGTCTACCAAATGCTCCCTTAGTGACAAGTTGTACAGAAGTTGACCTGGGCTGCTTACTTTCTATTCTATTCTACTCCATTCCATTCTGTGTGTTTATTTATTTGTTCTTTTTAACATTTAAATCCCACAGTACTAAAGGAAGCGTCTCTTCTGAGAATGTCTATTTAGGCAATTAGTCACTGACCAAGTGACTAAATATAACTTTAAGACATGACTTTACCTCCTCTCTAAATCTTTTTAGAATTTAGCTGTTTAGTTCATTTGACACTTTGACAGTTGACTCAATAAGAATTATCCTTTGCCTTAGGATTCCTTTCCATTCATCAAGTATTCTGTGAGTGTAATTGAGATTAAGGAGCACTTAATGGGTTTATAGCGAACTGTAGATACCTTCGAATTTGCAAGATGGTGACAAACAAAAGAATGCAAATTTTAAAAGAATAGGGCAATTTAGAAAGTTGCACTTCTGGACTCAAAGAGGCTAAGGCTTTACCAAGGGAAGCAGAAGGGTGGAGTTGTTTCCTGTTCAAGCACTGACTGCATAGTGTAGTCTATGAGCCATTTGTGAGCATGTTCCCTAACAGGAGGAAGCTTGCAATACACTGCAAGTACCAGCCTGACCATGGTACCCTCGGACTTGAATTCAGGTATATCCAAACGTCAGTTATACCTGGCTTCCAGCCACTTTGATTCCTGTAATATTATTCAGTGTGATATGCCATTGGCTAATTTTATTATTTTTGGAGAACAGGATGTGAACTGACAGACAAACACTAAATTAAGCCACACTCCTCCGTTCAGTTTGCTGTGTACCAGGAGGCAATGGGTGTGCTGAGGAAGCAACAGAACAGCAAGGGTTTGAGTCTTAGAATGTTTTTGTACTCTAGGTTTTTGTGCTGTTGTTATTGTTGTCGTCCTTATTTCCTTTTTGCCATCAGTGGTGGCGGTTATCGGATAGGTCTTGGCCAGGTCTTGAGGGCGGCTGCTTTGCCCGGTGACTGTGTCTTTCCTGTTAGCATGCTGATCATACTTGGAAATTATGAGTCAGTGAAATGTAGCCGCTAGCAGTGGGGGTGGGTAGATTACTAGTGAAAGTGCAGCCAAGACTTCCTGTACCAACTCAGGGTCATTATCTCTGGGGGAGGTAGGAACTCACCGTGGCAATATAAACGCCTATGCTCACCGTGCATTTGCTGTGTACAAAATTGATTTAGGGAGGTCATAGGGGCACAGATACCGAGGGAGAAAGGATCAAACCTTCTTTTGTAGACACCAGGGTGGAGCTCTGAGAGCCATGTTATAATATGCCTGTTATTGACACCTCCAACTTGCTATTAATTGGTGAGACTCATTAACTATTCACATTTGTCTGCCCTCATTCAACTCCTAGCAACTGCAGTTACAGTCCTACTTAAAATAATAGAGTGAGATTGGTAACATTACTGATTTAACAGGAAATTAGAAGACTTACATTCACAAAGTTTAGGTAATTGACACCAACAGCACTTTTCTTGTAATTTATGTACTATGATTGATTTCATTCCCCAGCTAGTCCTAAAAGAATCTCTGAAGCATATTCAGCCATCAGATTACTGTGCAAAGGAATTAAATGAGAATTACCCTATCTATTTCAGAGCTGGCAAAAGTTTCTAAGTGGTTTGGAGCTCAGGAGTCAGTCTAAAATTATAATGCTAATATAAAAGAGTTCAGCCTTAAAGCGTTCCTTTGTGACAACTGTGAATTCACATGAAAAGGGCTTGTTACTGATAACAAGAACAAAATTACAAGTGGGTCATTTGTTTATGATTTTAAGGGTAGCTTTAAATAAGCTACATGTGTATATGTATCCCCTGGAATACTCTAAAACGCATTCACTTCCCCGTAATAGCGCTGTTATAAATGACCCATTTGCAGATGTTTATTCAGTGTGGTATTTGGATAATAATCTATTACCATGCTTCTGGCTTCCCAGTCCCCACAACATAATTAACAATGCTGAGTACAAGAAGTTTGATAAATGAGGAGGAAATATATTATTAATCCATGTATTCCCCTCTAGAAACCTCACGAAAGAATGGCAAGGAAGAGGTAGTAAATGTACAGTGTCCAAGTGAGTCATAATTATTGTTTTTGGCTATTTATTTAGCAGTATAGGTGTAGTGTGGGATCCGCCTGCCTATTTCTCTAGCGTCATGTTCCCTTTCATTCAACCATTTGGAAGAGTCCAGAGTCCCTTGCACTCATGGCCCCGTGTCGTGCTCCTGGGCTGCTGCCTCGGCTCTTCTCCCTGGAATGCTTTTCTGCTGCTGCTTCACCTGGTAATGACGGCTCATTCTTCACAGTTCGACTCAGTGGTCACCACCCCTGAAATCCCTCCGTGATCCCACAGTCTCGTTCAGGTCTTCCTCCTCTGTGTTCCCGTAGCAGCCTGTGACTAAGCCCGTCCTAGCCTCTGTCACGCAATCTTATTAATGTGACTCACTTGTTTATCATTCCACCAGACTCTAAGTTCCTTGTGGGCAGAAATCACAAGTTAATTAACTGTGAATTGCAGCATCTCTAACTATACTTGATACAGAATAGCAGTTGATAAATGTATTCCAAATCATTTGTCATTGTAGAATGCAACTCTTACAAAGGCCAAGTTTATGTGATGCCATTAAACCTAAAATTTAATCCTAAATAATTTTGTCCCCATCCTCCCTCACATGTGCAAGCGTATGCACGAATAATTACAGGTGGACATTCAGTTTTGATAGTGAAACTGTTTAAAATTCTATGATGTCAGCCTGGTTAAAATTCTCTGAGAAATCTCACCTCAGTGTTCTCAGCGCATCCCAAGTGAAAGTATAGTCCTAGCAGGAATTCTTGGATCCCAGAAGCACAGGGACACTGTACTTCCAGATTTCTCACTGTAAAGACCAGGGAATGAGGTGGCCTTGAGGTCTAGTTAGGGAGGTCTGGAATATGGAATGGGTACCCTTGACCTTGAAGAAGGATGGGTTTTCTCAGTATCCTCCATTCATTCTCATTCTAAAGCCATGGTTGCCTGCTGAAGCTTGAAAGCTAAAAACTACATTTCTTGGAGTCTTCTTGCAGCTAGGGTTCCACCGCTCAGATAAACTCCCATGAGACTTTAATTTGGAAGTGAAAGATCAGTCTTGAGGTGGAGATAGCGTGGTTCTGGAGCCAGCAGCTGAGCTCTGTCTTCCCGATGTGGTAGAAGGTTTCCTGGTCCAGTGGCTTCTGCATCAGCGGAGACAGGCTTTACCATGGAGAGGGGGGAGGCATTGTGGTTTCAGGGTCCGGAAATTATATCTAGGAGCTCAGCCTAGAGCAGTGTTTTTCAAAGTATAGGGAATGAAATATATTTAGTTAATTGTGAAAAACATTTAAAAAAGAGACAGAATAAAATAAAATGGAATAGAAAAAATATTTGAGTGATTACACCTAGTAGGTTTTACTATTGTTCATACAACTCATATTTTAGTTTTACATGTGTGTGTGCATATATACATTCATGTTATGTGTATTCTGAGTTACAATGTAAAATGTATTTTTAGCTATGGATTTCAGTGACAAAACTGTTTCAGTTCAAGAACATCTGGCCTAGAGCCTTACTTCCAACATTTTCAATGATCTTCTTAATCCCTTTCTATTTAAACTATCCAGAGGGATCATTTTTATATGCAGAGTATCTATCTGTTCTGCTGCCCATCAGACAGCATAAAGGCATAAAAATTTTCTTTTCCAAAATTGCGAATTGAGGGGACAGAGACATGCCATTTTCTTTCAACAAACAGCTTCCTCCTGTGGTTTTCTCAGTTACTCTCCAATACCTTCTTAAACAAAGACAAGATAAAACTATAAGTGTATGTTTGGGGGTTTCTGACTTTTTCCTGGCTCCACAGCATGTTTTGGGGACTACAAAGGGAAATTTATACTTGAGCCATTTTAACAAACTCCTTGTGAGCTCCTCCTTCCTCTCCCAGCCCTCCTTGGTGAGAGGGGGCCGGGGCTCAGCCTTAGGAGACCATCCACACCCTTATGATTCCAGATTCTAGAGCTCCTTGCACATAGCTCGGAAGGAAACATGACCAGAAACGTTGGGCTTCAGGCACCCTAGGGGGAGTAATAGGTGCTGGGTGGAGTGGTCCTGCAAAATATCTTTAATGTTATGAAAAAGTAGAATAGGCCAGGCATGGTGGCTCATGCCTGTTATCCTAGCACTCTGGGAGGCTGAGGTGGGAGGATTGCTTGAGGTAATGAGTTCGAAACCAACCTCAGCAAGAACAAGACCCTATCTCTACTAAAAATGGAAAGAAATTAGCTGGACAACTGAAAAGAGAAAAAATAAGCCGGCCCTGGTGGCGCAGACCTATAGTCCCAGCTACTCAGGAGGCTGAGGCAGGAGGATCACTTAACCCCAAGAGTTTGAGGTTGTTGTGAGCTAGGCTGATGCTACCACACTCTTGCCTGGGCAACGGAGTGAAACTCTGTCTCAAAAAAAAAAAAAAGCAGAATAAAGACATGACAGCTATACATGGAATAGTAAAATTCTGTGGAGATTAAGACAAGAATAGGTTTAAACACTTCCTTAATTGCTGCTCTGGCAAAAAGTCAGCTGACAGCATAAGATCAAAAAATCAGGAACCCAATAATTCTTCTGATTCTTCTTAGTTAACTCAGAACTTTCTTTATGCCAGTCTTCCACTCGGAGGCTTTCTTGACAGTAGAGGCTTGGTTGTCCCAGGAAGGGGAAGTGGGCAGCTGGTGGACAGAGGAGAGGAAAGCTTAGTCTCTCTGTCCTCTCACATCAACTAAATATCCCCAACACTTAATCCCTAATCCATATTCTCAGCCGATGACCTTGTCTTTACTTCAATGAGAAAAGTGAACAATCAAAAGCCAACATGAGCACTCCGGGAGGCCGAGGCGAGTGGACTGTTTGAGCTCAGGAGTTCGAAACTAGCTTAAGCAAGAGCGAGACCCCATCTCTACTAAAGATAGAAAGAAATTAATCGGACAACTAAAAAAATATATAGAAAAAATTAGCCGGGCATGGGGGCGCATGCCTGTAGTCCCAGCTACTTGGGAGGCTGAGGCAGAAGGACTGCTCGAGCCCAGGAGTTTGAGGTTGCTGTGAGCTAGGCTGATGCCACGGCACTCTAGCCTGGGCAACAGAGTGAGCCTCTGCCTCAAAAAAAAAAAAAAAAAAAAAAAAAAAGCCAATATTGATGAGCCTAGAGGACATTATAGTAACTGAAATAAATCAGACGGAGAAAGAAAAGACGGAGTAAGTGCATGATCTTACTTATTTGTAGAATCTTTTTAAAAAATCAAAAACAGAAAATAAAACAGTGGTTACAGGAGATGGAGAGATAGGAAATGGGGAGATGTAGATCAAAGGGTACAAAGTTGCAAATATGCAGGATGAATAAGTCTAGAAGTCTAAGGTACAACACCAGGAGGACCATGGTTATAACATTGCATTGTATACTGGAAATTTGCTAAGAGTAGATTTTTGGTGCTCTTACCACAAAAAAAGGTGATGGATATGTTAATTTTCTTGACTATAGTAACCATTTTACTATATAAGGATATCAAAACATCATGTTGTACACCTTAAATTATATACTTAAAAAAAAACTTTTGAGATTCCCATGGTCAGCTGAAACAGCGCCTTGAAACTCAGTGGTTGACTCCCTGTACGTACACTGAATGACGCACAGGCTACTGTAGCCTCCCAGGGCTCTGTCCTTAGCCTGTCTTCTAAGTTGTCCTCATTCAGCCTCCATATGCTGTCTTGACTACATACTGTCCATTTCTACAGCTGGTATCTTGCTGTTATTCTGGCCTGAGTTAGCCTCCCCAACTCTAGCCATCTGCATCCTATCCATGCTTCAGTACAGGTCATCTCTCACCTCTCTGTTAAGCCTCTTCTGTCTCTTCCAACTACTCAGTCATTTCCTCCCCTATTCACACACAAGTATCATTTTTGTTTTGTAGTGACATTAGTAAAATGAATGAGAGTGGGAACTTTGTTCCATACCACTTCACAGCTCCCTCAACACATATACAGTATATATCGTGCCCTGCACATAGCAGATGCTCAATAAATACCTGTGGACTAGCTGAAGACATCTTTATAAATTCATGTAAAATTCAGTGACTGGGAATACTCTGAGAGCAGTGGGGCCCAGGTCCCCCTCCCCTAACCTCCCCCATGGAAATCTGAATTTCTTAAATGAAATTTAACAGAGCCGCGGGCTCAAACTGCTTATTTCTGCCAAGCGTTAATTATGTGTGGAATCTAAGGGGACTTCCATGTATGGATTACAAGGGGCATTATGAGGGGACATAGGGGAAGACAGCCATGCAGCAGGAAGTCATTCTTTTCTAAACTTTCAAAGACCAGCAGTTCTCTAATTTGCTTTTGGAGGAGAGACCTTTTCTCCTGTACCTTCCATTTGTGTTTAGAGAAAAAGTAGAGAATACTTACTTTCAAGAAAAACCCTTTGTCTGATTAGCTCTTTGCATGATCAGGATTCAAATAAATAATGGAAAATTCTCAATAATTTTCTCTGAATTACAACTGCTGAAATATTATAGCTCCTTACATTGTCATCTAAATCTTCATCTTGCCAAAACTAAACAGAGTGTGTAAGAGTTTCTCATTCCAAAACATTTCTAGAAATATTGATTATTTTTAAAACTACCTTAACATGTGGAGTGACCATAAAGTAATAGGATAAACCAGATAGACTAGTCACTTGAGAGGCAACTTTCTCCAACTTAAACATTTACTCCAGCTTTGTTGTTATTGCTCAAAATGAGACTGGGTTACATTTGAAGCCACTTTTCCAGCTATATAAAGAAAATCACTCATTGTTTTATAGTCACACTTCATTTTATAACTCTTAATCTAAACTATATTAACTTGATCACGTACCTCCTTCACCGGATTTGGCACCAGATGACTTTGGGCTGTTTCCCCAAAATCAAATAAAACAAAGAACATTTGCTAACATTAAAACTACTTCTGAAAAGCAAATGATACAGGTCCTGAAGGCAATTTCAAAGAGGAGCCACAAAAAAAAGTGTTAAGTAATGGAATGAGTGTACTATTGCCTGGGGTAGCTTTTTTATTTGGGACAATACTCATTTTGATGTGGAAGGGTTCATATACTCTTTAAAATCAGTTTCCTCATCTTATGTTCACATCCAATATTTGAAAACTCAGTTTGAACTGAGGGAAAGGTCTCAGTGGATGAAGACTCTGGGCCACTTTTTAAAATTTTGGGAAGAATTACATCTTGCCAAACTGAGGGAAACACTGTTAAAGAATGCCAGATGGCAGGAAGGATTAGAACCATATAGGGCTAGATTTAAATACCAGTATTGGTTTGCTACTTTGGGCTTATTATTTAATCTTTCTAAGATACCATTTCTTTATCTATACAGTGATGAGCTATTAAATGGGCACTTATGTAAATTAACACAAAGCCTGGCAAATATTAGGACATTAGGCACTCAAAAATGTCATTTTCCTTTGAGAACAAAACATAATTTAGTAAAAAAAGAACCCTCTGGAAAACTCCCAAGTTCTAGTCCCAGCTAATCAGCTAGGTGACCTTGACAAAGTCATCCAGATTTCTGAGGCCCAGTTTCCAAATTGCTTTAGTAAAATTATATTATCCTGTTGTGATAATTAATTTGATGTGTCAGCTTGGCCCAATGGTACCCAGAATATTTGGTGAAACATTATTCTGGATGTTTCTGTGAGGATATATTTGGATGAGATTAACATTTAAATTGGTGGATTTTGAGTAAAGCAGATTGCTCTCCATGATGTAGGTGAGCCTCATGCAATCAGTGGAAGGCCTGAATAGAAAAAAAGCCTAACCTCTCCCAACACAAGAAGGAATTCTGCTAGCAGATAGCCTTTGGACTTGACCTGCAACATTGGCTCTTTCCTGGATCTCCAGCCTAAGGGCCACTCTGCAGATTTTGGACTTGCTAACATCCATAATTCTGTGAAACAATTCCTTAAAATAAACCTCTCTTTCTCTATATATACATTTCCTATAGATTCTGTTTCTCTGGAGAGCCCTGACTAATACATCTACCTCAAAGACTTTTGCCCCAGGGAGGAATAAGAGAAGTCATTCTACCTACCACAGGCCTGGATCACGGCAGCAGCTTAGTAAGCACCAGTTTCCTCTCCCTTTCCCCCCTCTTTGCTTTTGAGCCTCACTTTCTCAGCTCTCATACATCTCAGAGGTTAGATGTATTACATGATTTCTAATGCTGCTTCCAGCTATGAAAGTCTGTGTATCTACATGAAACTAATTGCCTGGGCTGTAACATTCAAATACAGGCATGGCCAAATTGGGTTTCTGCCAAGAATGAAGGGCATGGCGGTGTATAAAGACTATTTATGTAGAAAAAAAACCTTTTCAGGGGTATGTAAAGGGTTCGGGGGACTGAAGGGGAACTCCTGGTAGCCTTATAAATATTCTCATAAGCATGAATGTTTTCTCAGTGGTTAAAGGAAGTAAAGTGCAGTCTCTTACTCTATGCAGAAATAACTGGGGAAAGCACCTACTTTACCTGTTAGTGCCTTTATGTGTGTCTTTGTGCACATACTTAAGTGACTAAACTGTAGAGAGGAGAGTCATTTGATGCATTCTAAAGAACCTGTGGGACTAGGTTGAATAATAACACTAACCTTTGATCTCTGAAATTTAAGGTCCAATAAGGTGTTTTTCAGATGGAGAAAAATAGGCCCCAGATTGTATTTTAACTATATTCTTAGCAATTTACCAGAAAAATATTTTAGTGTATTTTAGGATATAAGTATTATTTCCTTTCTCAACCAGTGAAGTGGCTAGATACTTAAACATACTGGCTAGAGTACTTTGGGTCTTTGAGTCTTTAGATGAAATAGTTGGGAAAATCCTTTGTAAGCTCTATGGTGCTATATAAAGGTAAGTGATTGTTATTTTTATGACACACACTCAAGTGGTGGCCATAGTTTAAGGCTCAGTTGAAAGAAGTCTGGCTAAGAGGGCCTTCTTCCCAACATTTGAGTTTCATATTTTCTTTCTGGCACACACTAGGTAGCCTTGTCAGGTAGGCCAATGAGCAAAGTTAGCAACTGCTCACACAGCTTGAATTGAGAGGCTCAGAAAGCTTCCTGCTCATCAGGCCAACTGTCCACAGCCTGCCACCTGGGCTCTGGGCCACCAGGCTGTACCCTACCCTATTCCATGATGTTCCCAGAATCATTTTAGGCACATTCACCATCATGAGAGTTCACTTCTTAAAGGATTCAATGCTACTTCATTGCCTGTAGGGATAAAATCCAAACACCTTAGCATGGCATACAGTGTGTTTGAAAAATAAGGCTTCTACTTATTTCTCCAGTTCCATCTCTGCTGTGATCATTGCCCACTCTTCCAGGCTCCAGTCTGGAAACATTTGTTCTCAAATTTGATATTTATTCAACTAATAATGTATGACAACTAATGAGTGTCAGGCACTGTTTTTAGTGCTGGGGATATATCAGTAAATAAAATGGAGCCTACACTGCAGGGGAAACACCTGATAAGCATTATATAGCATATTAGAAAGTGATGGAGCTATGGAAAAAATAGTGCGAGACAGGTGGCCTTTGTTATGCTGGAAATGGAATGGGGGCTGCAATTTGCATAGTGTAGGCCTCCCCCGGGAAGGTAAGGGGATGTTGCAGGTAGACAGTGTTAGTGTAACAACAGCTAGCTGATACAGGGAGCAAGCCATATGAACATCTTAGAATAGCTTTTTGAGCAGAAGCAATGGATATCTCAAAGGTCTTGAGACAGGAACCTATTGTGTTTAAGAAACAGCAAAAAGGCTGGTGTGACGAAACACAATGAGCAAGCAAGAGCATACAATGAGACTGTGAGGGGGTGGGCAGCAGGACTAGATGCAGCAGGGTCTTGAATGCCAACGTCAGGACTTTGGCTTTGACTTTGAATGAAACAGAAAGCAGTTGGAAAGTTTTGTGCAGCAGAGTGACATGACCCAATTTATGTTTTCAAAGGACCCCTCTGGCTGCTGTGTTGTGGACAGTCTGAAGGATAGGGGTGGGGAGATCCCTTGGGAAACTGTTGCAATAATCAGGAGAGAAGATTATGGTTTAGACAAGGATAACAGGAGTGGAGGTATAAAAAGTGGTTGGATTAGAAATCTATTTTAAAATTACATCCTGTAGGATTTGAATGTGGAGTGTTCCGGTATTTAAAGGACAGAAGTTGGGGACAGCAAAGGAATCAGCAATGAGATTGGGAAGGTGCAGGAGAAAAATCAGTAGAGGGAGGAGAAAAATCAGTAGAGGGTGGCATTGCAGATGTCAAGGGAAGAAAATGTTTCTAGAAGGAACCAGTGATCATTTATATCAGATACTGCAGATAAGTTAACTAAGATGGGCCTAAAAATTGACTGTTGGATTTAGCAATATGAATGTCATTGTAACCTTAAGAAGAGCAGTTTTGGCAGAGTGGTTGGGAGCAAATGCCTGATTAGTAAGTAGGAGAAAACGGGAGAAGAGGAATGAAGACAGTGAGTCTACACAACCTTTTGTGCATTGTTTAGCTATAAAGGGAACAGAGTAATAAGGCAGTTGGGACAAGAGAGGGTTCCTTAAACACACTGGGTAATCTCACACCTTCGTGCCTTTCTGAGATGACTTTCTCCTTGAGTCCAGCTGGTGAACTTCCACTTTTTCTTGAGGAGCTAACTTACCTATGTCAATACTGACCTTTGTCCACTGTATCCACTGATTTCTCAAAAAGGGCTTATTGCGCACCTATTATGAAATAGACACTGGTCAATGAATTCATCAATGAACAATGAGCGAGCCTGATAAGATCTCTGCTTTCGTGGACGTTATGTTCCAATGGGAAGACAGAGAACACAGAAGTAAACAAAGAAATAAAGTAACTGATCACTATACTACAGATTATGATAAGCATTGTGCAGGCCACAAACTGAGTGGTATGATAGAATGTGAGATGTGGTGGTCTTGGAACACCTCTTTAGGGAGATGAACACCGAACTGAAACCTGAAGGACACTACTATGGACTGAATGTTTGTGTCCCTCCCAATTCCTATGGTGAAGCTCTAATTCCCAATGTGATGATATTTGGAGGTGAGGCTTTGGGGAGTACTCTTCTTCATGAGGGTAGAGACCTCATGAATGGGATCAGTGCCTTTATAAGAAGAGACAAAAGAAAGATGATTTCTCTTTCCACTACATGAGGATACAGCAAGAAGGTATCCACCTGCAAACCAGGAAGAGGGCCCTCACCAGGAATCAAATCAGCTGGCTCCTCAACCTCAGACTTCCCAAACTTCAGAACTGTGAGAAGTAAGTTTCTGTTGTTTGAGTCACGCAATCTATGGTATTTTTGTTATAGCAGATTGAACTAAGACCGACAGTGGGGAGGCCATCCTAGGAAGGGCCAAGTCTTCCAGGCAGAGGGAACCAACTCTAAGAGCAGAGGCCTTAAGGTAGGAAGAGTTGGGGTGGTGAAAAAAGAGAAAGGGGTCTCACGTGGCTGGAGGGACTAAGCTGGGGGACAGTGGAGTGGACGCATAAAGGGGGCAGATGGTCTAAGGCCCAGGAGGCCTAGGCAGGGAGTCGTACTCTCAGTGTGGGGGGCTTTTAGCCGGGTTACTGCCCTGCAGCAGTGGAGAGATGAGGGTGGCTTTGTTGGATGGTGGCAGTCTAGATGGCAAGAAGTACATGGATGGAGACATCTTTTGCAGGTAAACCAGCTGACGGATTGGATGTAGTGAATGAAAGAAAGGAACAGATGAAGAATCGCTTCTTTGGCATGAGCAGCTGGGTAGATGTGGTTTCATTATTTAGAAGGGAAAGATATCTAGAAGAGAGAGATTTTAGGGCATGAGGGGGGAGAGGAAGTGGGGGTAGGGAGTAGAGAATTGATTGGAAAGCAGAGAGTAGAGTCAAGGAAGTCTTGAGATAAAGTGTTTCAAGAAGTTGGAAACAGTCAGCCAGATAAAATGTTGCTGAGAGATGGCAAGGAATGAAGCCTGAGAAACTAGTTTTAGCACTTACTCCTCCATGGCCCTCAAAGCTTGTCTGACCGCCATTCTTTTCTGTCTTTCTCCTTCATTGTTTGGTAAGTTGCTACAGGGTTTGGGCCTCCTTTTAAAGTCACCTTTATCTCCTGGGCTCAACAGGGTGCCTTAGGAGCAGAGTCCATTGCAGAGTTCCTGACAGAAAACACTGGCAAGGAAACGCCCCACGGTGCTATCAGTTGAGGAATCAGCGGCCAGATGCCAGAGCAAGAAGGAAGGGCCCAGCACTACTCCCTCGGGAGCCCTGCCCAGCAGCAGCGTGTAACAGCTCCCACTCCTGCCTTATAGGCTGAAAAGTACTCCTTTCCTGGGAGCTGGGAAGGGTGCTCAGATAAGAAAGGGTGAGACCCTGATTCAGGGACACACAGTTAGCCGGCTTTTGTCTTTGAATCTGACTGGAAGTGACTCATGGGCTGGAAAAAAACCCATTGGAAACAAATGAGGGGAAAAGAAGGGAGGTTAAGCAACCGCTGCATTTCATTCTCAGATAAAATGTGGATCTGCTGTCCCATAAATGTTGAATACTGTGCATTTCCTCAGCCTCCCTCCAACAAAAACCCGAGGGGAATTATTAAGCCTGACAATTCACTCATTTTCTCCAAGATTTTTATTAAATGCAATTTAGAGGGGATAAAGTTTCTTCTCTTTTCTCTTTCTATTCACTTGAATAAACCCTAATTATCACTAGGGCAGCATAAATGGGCTTCTGGAAGTCTGCAGCAATAGGTAATGTTTCTCTTTTAAAATAACCAGTTGAAGTCTCCTGTTCTAACAGCCACCAGGCCACTTCCTGTCCACTCAAACTTTGCTCAGTGCCATCTGAAGAGCATTTATTGAGCACCTTGTTACGGGGCATTGACACCTATACCGCGGGGGATAGGACACAGCTCTGCCCGCTGGGGGATTTACGGTGGGGGATGGGGAGCTAGTCTTGAACTCAGCTACGATGCTGTACAAGTCAGACTCATAAATGCCATTGGGCTTTTTTGGCTGCATGGAACAAAAACCCAAACTAAGTTAAACAAGAAGAATTTGTTGTGAAGAAATAACGTGTTGTCACAAGGAGTCTGAGGCAGGCGGAACTGTTCCAGGGACACAGGAACCGGTGCTGCCAATGACATCAGACCCCTCCCGGCCTCTCAGCTCTGCTTTTCCAGCCTGTCTGTCTCTGGATTTAGCTCAGTCATTGACTCTGTCTCTCTGTGTCTCTATCCCTACCCCTATCTCTGTTTCTGTCCTCGGACTGGCCTCTCCTCCACATGATGGGAAACGTGGTCACATAAAAGGTCTCCCACTTTATAACATCTTGTAGTTTTAGCCCTGGGGAAAAACTGACCTTTTCACTTCCAGTTTCAAAATTCCCCAAGAAGGCTTCCGATTGGACTAAAATATGTCAGCTCTTCACTCCTGGACCAATCCCCCGGGGCAAGGTGGGGAAGAGAAATTTGAGAAGGGCTGTGAATGGTCCGGCTTAGGCCCAGGATCCGTTTCCCACCTCCCCACCCCCAGCCCGCCAACAACGCAGCTCTTCCCGGGAACCCTGCGGGTGCGTGTGGGCGAAGGTGGGGTGGGTCCCCAAGAAGCCGCGGCTCCGCACGGCCGGGAGGGTAGGGCGAAGGGCTGAGTTACGGAAACAGTGGGTCCAGCACTTCTGCTGACCGTGTTTTCAGAAACAACCACGGGGGCTCTGGCCTGACAAGTGGAACTTCAGTGGCGAAGGCGAAGGATTTAACTGTTTGAAAAAGGAAGTCCCTTACGAAATCTGGATTTCACTTAATCCCCACAATTGTTGAGGGGATTGTTGCTACCCCATTTCACAGATGCGGGCCACAGAGAGGTAAACGCCCTGTCCACACCCACACGGCTAGGAAGCCGCGGAGCAGATTCAGGTGTAGACGGTTCCCAAAGCCTCTGCAGTGCGCCCCACGCCGTGACCCCCGACCCAGCCCCGCGGGGAGGAGGCAGACGACAGGCCTCGGCTGAGGAGCCGCTGCTCGCATGGGGGCGGGGCAGGGTCGCGCCGGTCTGGATCACTGCGGGTTCCCACAGGCCTGGCCCGGGGAGGGGAGCCCCGCGGGCGGGCAGAGCTACTGTCCCCGAGGCGCGAACGGCCAGGCCACGTGGGCAGGGGTTGCGGGGCCTGGGGGAAAGGGCCAGGTCGGGTGGGGAAGGCCACGCCCCAGTTTGGAGCGCTTCCCTCCAGATCCCGGCCATTAAATGCAATTCCATTTAAGGGCAACCCAGCCCGGTTCACACCTAGCCTTGAAGATGACGGATTGCCCGGTGGTCAATTTGCAGGGTGAGAACGGGAGCCTGTAACTCTGCACCTGCACTGCCAGCGCCATAAACGAAGCAAATCATGGCTCATAAAATGTCACCACCGCTGAGGTGCAATTTCCCAGGGGGTGCTCTGCAGAGGGAAGTCCACCGCGGAAAGCGACCCTCGGCTCTGCAGCCCGGGGGGAAGGCTCGGTGCAGGGTGGGGAAGGGAACAGGGAGGTCTTTCTACCCTCTCCCCGTCTTGCCTCTGCTCCCGCTTTGTAACCCCGCTCTGCCACGTGGTAAAAACTTCCGGGGGGGCGGGGGGCGGCATGAGTTATTTCTGCCCAAAGAGTTTTTGACCAAACGTAAACATCGGAGGAGCTGGAGCCGGAGCCCCGCCTGAGCTCTGCGGCAGCGACCCCGACGCCGCGGCGGCTGAGCCCAAAGCCGAGCAGCGGCGGCTGCTGGGAGCCGCCCCTCCCCCACCGGCCTGCGAGCCCATTTTCGCTTGGCCGGTCCCCGCGCTGCCGGATGGATTGCGCCCCACCCCCGCTCCTCTGCTCAGTCATTCAGACTTGGAAAGTCAATAACACGCTGACATCATCAGGGGTTTGTGTATTATTACACGGCTACTTTCCAGAGTACCTGGCATTATCTAAGAGAGGAGCACTCCGGCGGCCCAAGAAAGGGTCCGAACTGGGAGCCTGGCGGCCTCGGGGAGGGGCGGCTGCTCGGAGCAAGGCTTTTCCTCAGTGGGGAGCATCTTCGGGGCACCAATTAGGAACAGATTACGAGCTTTTGCTGCACTAAATGCACATGCACTTTAGATATCGATACATGCTTCATTTTGGCTTGGGGTGTACTTATAAATCATCCTTAAGTGACCTCTATTTCTACCAAAGACATCCACTTGGTCTTCAAGAAGCATTTTTCGTGATCCTCACAAAGGAAAAAAAAGAGGCATCTTCTATGACTGGAAGCGGAAGGCTGATTCTTTTGAGACTCTTGAGCTGTGTGTGAGATTCTCTGTTATGTAATCGCCATCACGGGTGATTAGGTCTTCTTTTTTCCTTCAGGGCTGAACTGGGTGGTTTGGTTGCTGTGTTTTTCTTAAGCATCACGCAGGGCAAACACACACACATGAAAAACACGTCCCAGATTTATGGTACAAAACTGCTCTCCAAGCAAATTGCCTTGGAAGAGTGTCTCAGTTTTCGAGGAGGGAAATGGGTGAATTTGCTGTTAATTAAAACTCCTTATCTTACTACTCTGGCATTTCCTTTTTCTAGAAGAAGTTTTTAAAAATAATTTTTATGTATTTTAGATGGTTCTCTCCCCTCTCCCTTGCTGTAATGGTACTTGAAATAGTTTAAATAACTAAGTATATAGATTACTGTACTTTTGTTCTATTAACACACATACACACCAGTTAAAAAAAGTAAAAGGCAACAATTCACACAACATGGCACCTTTTCTGTTTGGCCAAACAGCTATTTCCTCCTTTACACACACAGGCTGCTCTCATTTAAATTCTCTTAGTATCTTAAATTGCAAAAAATGGCAACCAGCTGAAAACTGGCTACCAGGAGAATTGCAAGGGGAGAGCTGTTCTTTGGCCTCATCCCTCTGTACTTCAGGCAGGGCGTGTCTCTGATTGATAGAAAAGTCTCTAGAGCTTCCCAGGAAGAAGCAAACCAGACATGTTTCTCAACAATGGAACAATTTCCCTATGTGTACTTGATCATTTCGGGAGAATGTGTAGTAGATTATGACTACTTCCCTCCAGATGGTCTGAAGGAAAAAACTCTCCCACCAGGCTTGCACTTCTAAATCACTTCCCCACCCCCAATTTCCCTTTCCGGAGTCATGGGCAGCTGGGGAGGGCAGCCCAGTGCACCAGCCCTCCAAGATGGCTCAGTATGTATAGAGCAGGTGGCAGCTGAAGCTGCTGAACTGGGGAAAGGTGGGGGCACTGACCTCTGACTGTGGACTTAGGGGCTTTCCCTCAACTCTTCAGCGAAGACCATGCAGACCTTACAGTTTATCCCTTTGGTTCTCAAGATGAAGAGTCTCTTAAATCTCTAAGCGCTTCTGTTTTCTAGCCCAGCAGACCCTCTGGCCTTTGCCCAAGGCCCTCCTAGACACAACTGCCCAATATAGGGCTCCTTGCTAGGCAAGGACATTAGCCACTTAGTTGTGGGTGCTGAGCTAAGTATCTTAAATTGCAAAAAATGGCAACTGGGTGCTGAGCTTTATAGCTGGCAACCAACTTCCTAACCTGGAATTTCTGCCTCGACAGGGGAGGACAAAAGCTGGAGGGTCAGTTTGGGCAGAACCTCTAGGATTAGGAAGTTGGCTGCCAGGTGTCAAAGCTCAGTACCCAGAACTAGGGGGCTGACCCCTTTGCCTAGCAAGGAACCCTATGTTGGACAGCAAGAGGAGAGAATTCAGTGGAAAGGAACCATGCTGGGGAAATGGAGAAGCAGGAGTCTCTGCCCTGGAGAAGCTCAGTGTGTTAGAACAGACAGACACACAAACAGCCCCAGAGCATGCCCTCTTCCTGTTGGCAGTGGAAAGGGTTGATGCTGCTCTGCTGGTGGAGCGAGGAGGAACTCCAGGTGACCTATGCATCAGGCCACTCCTTCCAGAGCTGGCCCGAAGGAATCTTGGTGATCAGATGGGCTGGGGGAAGTCCTACAGGAGTGACACTATTTCTCCCAGGACTTTGGGGAAAAGAAGTTACCTTCTGGTCCTTTACTGCCAAATATTTGTCATCTGGTTAGACCTGGGCGCATTTCGATTTACAGGTTTGTCTCTCTTAGGTGTACCATATTAAGGTTCCAGAGACCTTTATGAAAACATTTACAAATGGATCCTTGGCTTTGATGAAGACCATGGCAATGCTTCTCAATCTATGTGTGGGCAAGATTTTTAATGTCACCCACTGATTTTTTTTTTTAATTAGAGAAATAGATTAACAAACAGATCTATAAGATACAAGCCAATTTTTTATTATTAGATTCAGAAAATTGGATTCAAAAAATTACTGTGTCAAACTGTTATGGATATTTCTAAATATTATTCTCAGTTGCTATGCACATCTCACTGTGGAATGTAACAAACAGTGCTTGAACCTGGGACTGCACTTTGAGTAACTCTGGTGCCGACATTGCAAACTGAAAGTCCAAGGGTTGAATTTAGCTCCCATTGTGTTTAGGTTGGCCTGAACAGTTTTTTTAAAAGTTGGATTAAAAAATCCAGAGGTTTTGCATAAAAATCCAGCTTTTCCTGAAAAGTAAAAAGCTTCAGGCAATAGAAGCCACATCAACAATTGGGTGGAGCTGAGCAGCAGCTGCCCCTTTGAAACCCAACACACAGTCTTCAGCTGGCTGCAGGTCCAACCTCTTCCTCGTTTCTTACCCCTAGACAGGTTCACTCATTTCAGCTACCTGGCTGACTGCAAAAAACACGTGAATCTGTGTAGCCCTTTACAGGATGTCCACTCGAAATGAGCTGCTTGGGTATTTTCCTAGCCTTCCCATAGGGAAAGACCAGTCTGCATAGGTCAAAGGAACCGTCCAGGGCAGCATAATTCTGAGACTGGAGGCTGTGGTGTTAGTACAGTTTCTGTGAATCATGGGGTGCTCTTGATGCTCTCTAGATAAGTGAATCATATGCTTTTTATGAGTTAAAATCTTTTGATGGGTGTAAGATGCCATTTTGATGACTATAAAAATTTATTTAATAATTTATAAGTGTTGCTGAATATCTACTAGTTTTTTCTTACTTGATTTTTCTTGGTGGATAGACATAGAAAGTAAAACTACTACTGCTTTAAAAAAAATGTTCAAGAGGGGATGCTCCCTTCTGAAAAGGTTAGGGCAGTGCTATTCTGTGATAGTCAAGTTTACTCTTTTGTGTATGTATCCCCTAAAAGAATCTTGAAAAACAATGTATCCTGAGCTCTTTTAAAAAATGACAGTTACAGGTTGGCATCATAAGTGGAAGTTGTTGCAAAGTACGTTGCAAAAACTGACATTTTAAAACAAAACTGTTACATCACTATGTAAAATGTATCCAATGGGATCCAAAGACCACAGTAATTGGATACCCATGTTCATTCACTTAAAAAATTCATGAACAAGCTCTTCTTAAACACTGGCAGGTTTTATGTGATTTTTTTCTCCTTCGATTTATGTAGCCATATTTATATCTCATCAACAAAATAAATATAATTTTTAATTTAAAAATTATGTATCATCATGTGGCTCCAAGTGTTAATTTTTATCAACAATATATATATTTTAATGAGGTTAATATGGCTTTTCTTCCAAGTAGCTTATGTATCCATGGATGACTAAGACTACCTATTGCTAGACTGAGACAAGTTCAGCATCAATTCTATTTCTAATTTTTTGTTCAACACGCACATGCATGTGCACACACACACACACACACAAGTAATGTAATCACATAAATAGGTGATGGAAGTAGTATTTTTAATAGCAATACTATCCCCATATTCTTTGAACTCTTTCTGAATCATTTGCCAAAGATCTCATGGCTTGCCAAAAATCAGTTGGGATTAGATCCTACTTCAATCTTGTGGAGGGCAAAGAATGAGAAGCCTTCTGATGAGTAAAAGTGTTTATTTCAAGTTATTAGCGTTATTTGCTCTCTCTCCACTGATTCTAAGATTTAATCCTTCCTTTGCTGGCGCTCTGCAGGTGCTCATGGCTGGGGTTGTGCACCGCAGTAAGATTTGGAACGGTTATAAGGAATGCATTTCTCCAGTAAAGTAGGAGACAGGAGATAAAGAGGTCACTTTAATGTCAAGATCTTTCTCAGATAGTACTCATAGAAATTGAGGAAATCGATTTCCTTAAAACAGTCCTTTTCTGTGTACCCCTCAGAAAGTCCTCATATATTCACAGAGCATATGTGTACCCCAGTTTTAAGATGGCTGCCTAGAAAAAAACCAGGCCTAGTTTTTTCAATAAAAGGGAAATACCTGGAGGTCAACACAGCCAGTGATTACACTAATAATATACTATGTTTGAATTGCAGGCCCAGTGGTATTTTGTGGCCCGTTCTATGAGAGTTCCCTGCAGGGCTCTGCTTAAGGAATTGTGAAGGGGATCTTTGCTGGGAGCCTCTGGCTCCTTGTGAGGCTGCTGGTGGTTGGGAGCTAGACTAGCACCTGCGACACTAGCTTTTCACACAGTTGTAACGTGGCTCAGGATGTCACTTGTTTGGTTCTTCCTTTTTCACCGGGATTATTTCAGTGAGAGTAATCTGGGCAGGGTTGTGCTCTCCTCTAGCCCAGGCTTTGCCCTCAACCATGGACTCATTGGAAGAACAATTCTTATTCCTTCTGAGGCACGGTCAGCTGTCCGCCCCACCCCTCCATAGATTTCCCAAACCATCTCCTCAGTTTGTTGTTGTTTTGAAGAAGATAGTTCGAAGTAAGCCAAGAATTTCTATAGGAGACAGCTGATAATATTCAGAGAATGCCCTTTTGTTTTCCACTTGGTTTTTCTTCTTTTTAGTTCTGGGGCTTTATAAGAATTTCCTATGTAAGCTAAAGCTGCCTCTGGAGGGTAAACCGGTCTTTGCTGCTCCTGGCCATTTAATCTGTTCTCACCAATGAGAGTGTTGAAGGCTTCAAGAATTCAGCTCCATTCTGGAGGTACCTTAGGGATTTGGGTCCATTTTAGGGCACACCTCAGAAATTCAGTCTAGGACACTTGAAATAATTTTAGACCAACTTTAGTCTCTTAGATGGTGATCGAATTTATTAGAGAGGGTGAGATAACTGGCAAGTATGTGCAAGGAGAGAGTCACAAAACAAAACCCAGGGATCATATTGAACTAATACTTGAGAGCATCAGTCAGCAAAAGAGACTGAGCAGAAAAAGAGGAGAAGAGTGAAAACCACAGAAACGGTTTTGTTTTTTCTTTTCCTTGGTTTGCTTTTTTGTTTTTGTTTTTTTCTCAAGAAAGTTAAGAGTAGTGGGAGAGTTCAATGGCATGAAAAGCAGCGCAGAGATCACAGAAATAGATCATTGGAGTTGCCCTACGGCGCTCAGTAGCCATCTCCTCCCCATCGGTTCCTGGGGAGAAGTAGCGGGTGGGAAACTGCAGTGGGTGAGAAGAGAGCCGGTGGTGCGAATGAGGAGGCAGGGATCCGACACCACGTTTTAATGAAATCCGAGTTATGAAGTAGGAATATATATATATTTTTATTAAATTTTTAAAGAAGGAGACTACGTTGACATGCTTATAATGGTGATGATGGCAAGGAGCCAGCAGAGAGGGAGAGCTCAAAGCTGTGCAGAGAGAGGACAGATAATAGAGGGAGGTGGGAGGAAATGTCACAAAGGTCGCGATCCAGAGGACAGTAAAATTTGTGATGCGCTGAAGATCTTCCCCTCTTCTTTTTACATACTGGCGAAGTAATTGAATGTGGGAACTAACATGTCTCCACAACGGCACTCACAGGATGGTTGTCTGTGTAATTTACGCATTAGTTTTGGAGCTGTTGCAGGGGGCGCTACACATATTTACCTCTGTATTTCCACTTCTTCCCTCATCTTCTGCACTCAGTAGGCATTATGATTAGTGAGAGGAGTTTTAGTATGTATTTATGCCATCGAAAAAGTTAATTTAAAAAAAAAAGAAGGATAGAGCATTAGTCTCCATTTGTAAGAGAAAGAGAGAGAGAGAGAAAAAAAAAATTCAAAACAAAATAGCCCAAGCCAGGGGATGGAGAATGAGAAGGAGAGCAGTTCCTACCAAGTGTCAAGCCTGGTTATTAATTTATCCAGATGCACCACAGTCAAATCAATCAGTCAGGAAACAAGCCAGG
>CAUYSK010017970.1:0-11699 GCA_963575035.1 Avahi laniger
ATTGAAGGGGTGGGGAGCTGAAAGATGTTTAAGATATTTCACATTTATTAAAAGGGAATGAGAAACACATTACTTTCTCTGGTATTGATTTTTTTCTCTCTTTGCTTTCTTATCAGGGAAATTTAAAACACACGCGTGCGCACACACGCACAAACACACACACACACACACACACACACACACAGATGCCGTACCAGTCCACTGGTGACCGTGGGACAGGAATACAATTACAAGTTTCCTCACAGCAGTGAGCTCTCAATCCCAGCTGTGCCTTCAGCGGCGTGAGCCAGCTTGCTTACGCTAAAGCACCCCTGGATTCCTTCCTCTTTTGTTTCATTCCTCCCTGGGTCTTAAAGCTTAAACATTTGACATGCTTGGGCAGTTTTCTCTCTAATTTCACCCAAGCTGACTGTGCAGAGAGTTTAATGTGTAGGTGTAGCCTGTAGGTACAAGTAGTTTCTTCAGTATTTTTCCCTTTAGCCATCTGAGCGTTGGATGCATTCCAGGTTGGAGTAAATCTGTTATGGCAAAAAGTTAAACCATATCACAAGAGAGATAATATTATCAGACCAAACTGATTTGGATCAATATCTATCTAGGCACAGGTTGACTTTGAAACTGCAGCTATAATACGTCTGGCTTCGACAGCATAAAGGACGAAGCTCCTTAGGAAGTCAACAAATATTCATCACATATGGGTTACATTAAATTTAATTGTGACTTTTTAAAGCCATGTAATGAGTTAATATTAACTCTTGTCTGCCACCCCCACCCCCAGATGGGGATAGCATTAATCTTGGAAGTTAGAATGGAGGGATTCATTTGCTCAGTTGAAGGTCTTAATGAAAGAAAGACTGATGTCTCCCAAGGAAAAGGGAATTCTGCCATCAGACTGCCTTTGAACCCATCTGCAACATCAGCTCTTCCCTGGGTCTCTACCCTGCAAGCCTACCCTGCAGATAATGTACTTGCCAGCCTCCACAATTGTAAGAACCAATTTCATGAGATAAATACTGCTCTATCTGTCTCTACATAGATAGATATATGATATAGATATAGATGATATAGGTATAGATATAGATCTCACCCCCCCACACACACCTCCTTATTTGTTCTGTTTCTCTTGGGGAACATTGACTAATACACCATTCTTGCAGAAATTTTGGGTTAAAAATCAAAGATCTGCATTAAAGACAAAGGTTCTTTGCCAGTTCAAAGATGAACATAGTCTAAGAGTTTTATTTTAGTTTTAAAAGAAATATTTAGTTAATTATCTAAAAGTAATTACTTAGGATGATTAGTATTTGGCTATTTAAAATGTACTGCTATTAATTATTTTAAAAATCTATTTATTACATCTTCTTTTAAAATTTTATTTAGTAGCATCCAATTTCTTACGGCTTTCAGAAATGTTGATTATATTTTTATAATGTGCAAAAGAGAAGATAAAAAGGCATCGAGACTAAAATATAAAATATTTCAACCCATGATGAACTGGATTTAGGATATTTAATCTAGAGTAAAAATTCTTGATATGGAATCGGTACAAAGGTTCATCAATGAGCATTATAGGGTTCATACACTGAATCAAATAGGAAACAAATTTAGTACATAATTATGTGTATTTTCTTAGGGAAAGGGCCCAGAGATTTCATTAGATGGTCAAAGGATCTTCAATTAAAGAAAGAAGGAAAAACAACAAAGAATATTCTAGAAATATAAAACGCTCCCTCCAAATTTCATGGATTAATAACAAGTTAAGTGTGTGCAAAACTACTTTGTTGATATTTCATGCCAGTAATAACAATTCTCTCTGTGTCCCTCTTTCCTTGTCTCTGTCTCTCTTCCACTCTCCTACAATAAAGAATATCTCCTGGTAGCCTTGCTCATTGCTTCTTTTACCAACATAAGGAATTAAATAACAGCAGCCACAACTCTTTAATGCCACTATCTAATATCACTGTTGAAAAAAAAATCTCCTTTTAAATTATTTTTTGTTTTCTTTATCATGATTAGCAAAGTTTTTCTTTAAAGAAACAGATAATAAATATTTTAGGTTTCACGGGCCATCTCTCTGCTGTAACTACATCGACTCTGTTCTTTCAGTGCCAAAACAGGCACGGATCATACGTAAATGATTGGGGATAGGTGTTTACCCAGAAAACTTTATGTACAAAAAGAAATGTTGAGTCCATGTATGCATAGTTTACAAACCTTGACCTATGTTATATAAAGATTTTTTGTGAGGTTTCCACTGAGTCTAATTGTAAAACAGTTAATTACCAATATGTTAATTAGTACGTTAAAAGCTAAGGATCTGTTTTTCTTCATACCTAATACTCAGACAATTCTGTCATTGTATTTCATATTTGCCATGCTCCTAGGTTTTCTTTTAAGAATTTGTGCAGCTTTTACTCTTAGTTCAATATGAACTTTAAAATAAAATATTACATTCTAACTTCTTTGGTACATTTTTCTATTTATACTTACTTGTACTCCTTAGTAGTCTTTGGTTTCATTGAGGATTTTCTCAAAGATCCTTTCCTAATTCATAGGTGTTACATTATTTCTTTTCCACTTGTTAATAATTTTCATTTTTATAATAAGATTTAAAATATCCTATAAAAAGTTGATTATCTCTTCTATTTTATGATATTACTTTCTAACTCCTAAAATTGATTCTGTGTGGAAGAATATCAGCTGTCTTAGATCAGGTTTGTAAGTTTTAACTCTTCTCCTCCCTATCAGATGAAATATGTGCTGGTGTAAATATGACAATTTATTCTTAGTTAAATTTTATGACTTGAAATGAGAGACTAAAGAAAATGACATTTTATTTGGTGTTTCAAAAAGCACATTTCATGGCAGAGGACCTCGGAAGTTTAGCAATCATAGTTTTTACACATTTAAATCACTTCTCTTACTTAAAGTCCTTTGGCTTCCATGCACATGAAATCAACTGAACATTTTGATTTGGTGTAAACAAATATTCATCATATAAATCAACATGTTTCATGAGTTCTGGAAGGCAGTGTTTCAGAAAAATCGGAAATTACGCAGCAACATGTATACTAGCCATCATTTGGAAGGGAAACTATGTTATCAAGAACATTCTAAATAGAACATAGATGTGATTAGTAGACCTTTCCTGGGCTCTGGAATATAAAGTAAACTATTAGTTCTAGTACCATTAAAATAATTTCAAACCCTCGTTATCTCAGATTATAACAAATTGGATATTAAGTCAATCCCCACAAATGACTATGGAAACACTTTGGTTTCCAATTTGACTTTCTTGATAGATTGGAAGAGAAAATTAAATATTTAAATTGATCTCCTGCTCTACACCAATTTTTCAAGTTGTCAATTGTTTTCTTACTCATGAAATTCACTGGGGTATAGTTTGTATAAAATAAAACACACCAATTTTGAGTGTACACTCTGATGTGTTATATATCCCGCTGTAATCACCACTGCAATTGAGTTATAGAACATTTCCATCATGCTGAAATGTTCCCTCCTGCTCTTTTACAGTAAATTGCATTGCTCATATTTGACACAGCCAATTAATAATCTGATTGATTTGCCTATTCTAGAATTTAATTTCAATGAAAATATATAGTATTCACTCAATTGAAGCCTGGATATTTTCATTAAAAATATGTATCCGTGCTTCATCCAAGTTGGTGGATGTGTCAGACTGCTCCTTTTCATTACTAAATATGTTTTTATGTTTAGAGTGTGTTTTTTTGTGAATAACATATAATTTGATCTTGTTTTTTTATGCAATCTGAAAATTTTTCTCTTTTGTTTTAGATGTTTAATCCATCTACATTTAATGTAATTATTGATATTGTATTTCAGTCTACAGTTTGCTATTATTTTTCTCTTTGCACCATCTATTTTATTCCTATTTTTTATTTTTCCTTTTACCTTTAGGAATATTTGATATCCTTAGTATTCCATCTTATGTTGTCTATTGATGTTTTTGTTACATCACATGGTTTTATAATGCTAGTTGCTTCATTGTTTAAAATATGTATTTTGAACTTGCTATAACCTACTTTCAAATAGTATTACATCACTTGCTTATACCCCAATGTATTTTTACTTTCCTTGTCCTTTGTGTTATTACCATCATATATTTTACTTTCAGATTTAAAATTTAAAAATCATAAAAATCTTTTATATTTGTACGTAATGTGGATAAATATAATTCTTACTGGTTTGTTTCTCATAAAATTTTCTTTTATCTGAAAGAACTTCATGTAGTACAAGATGACTATTGCTGTGTACTTTTAACATTTGTCTGCCTTTAAATGGTATTGTTTTGTCATAATCTTTGAAAGATATATTCACTGTGTATAAAATTCTACATGAGTACTTTACAATATGAGTACTTTACAATGAGTATGAGTATGAGTACTTTACAATAAATTGAAAATTTTCTTTTATTGTCTCTGGCTGAATTTTGTCTGATGAGTATTCAGTGGCCATTTTAATTTTTTCCCCTATATATAAAGTGTCTTTTTTTTTTTTGACTACTTTTAAGATTTTTTTTTTCCTTTGTCAATGGTTTTCAACAATTTGATTATGATGTGCCTTGGTGTAATACTGTTTGACGTTCATTAAGTTTCTTGGATTTCTGGATTGATTTTTAAAAATCAAAACTGGACAATTTTCAGCTATTATTTTCTCAAATATTTATCTGCTTTCCTCATCTTTAGGGTACTCCAATAATATATATGTTAGGCCACTTACTGTTATACAAAAATCATCAAAACTCTAATTTGTTTTCCAGTCTTTAATTTTTTCTTCTTATGCTTTGCTTTGCGTAATTTCTATTGACATATTTTCAAGTTTAATTATGTCTTCTTTGAGAAAAACTAATCTTCTATTAAATCCACCCATGTCAGACATATCATCAGATTTACGAGTTCCATTTGACTCTTTCAGTTGCCATTTCTGTCATTACCATGATGTGCTTTCGTTTAAATACTTGTACACATTTATTTATTTAGCTATTTAAAGTCCTTGTCTGCAAATTGAATCATCCCTGTAACTTCTGATTCTGTTTCTATTGACTCATTTTTCTCCTGATTATATGTCACATTTTTTTTTAGCATTTTTACCGATGTAGTAATTATTGATTGGCCGCTGGACATTTTGAACGTCATTGAATGTATAAACTGTGCTGTCTTCCTCTAGTATTTGGGTTTGTTCTGCAGATCATTAATTTACTTGCCAATCACCTTAGTTTTTTTAAAGCTTGTTTTTACATTTTGTTTGTACTTATCTAGAGTAGTCTTGTATTTTCTCTTAGTTTAGTCCTTATTCTAACGTATGGCATTTGTGAAGTATCCACTGAATTTTTTGGACATTCGGTGATGTGTCTTTGAGACTGCGGGATCTCAAACATGTCTCAGTGTGTGTGAGCTTGCAAGCTCAGGTATTAGTTCAGTTTATAGTTCCTTGTGGGTCTTTACTCCAAGGTTTCTTTGCATGGCTTCATAGAGTGTCACCCTTTGCATATTCACCTTAATATTTAGCTGGAGCTTTAATTAAGCCTCTTTTAAAATTTCTGGATATACCTTCCCTTTTGTAGCCACTGTCTCCATGATAATTTGCCCTACAAACTCAAGTCAGCTCAGCCTTCCCTATCTCAGGAAGACTTTCTTATTCTGCTTGTATTCCCTTTCCCTGCACTTTGGTCTGAAAAGTGCCTCCAGCTAGAAAGACTGGCAATTATAAGATGTACTTTATTTGTTTTCCTCTCTTAGGGATAGCAGCTCTGTTTTGTCTGTTGTCCAAAATCTGAGAAGATTTTCTTTATGTATTATTTGTCAAATTTCCTAGGTTTTTGTTTTGTTTTATGATAACAGAAGGAGGGCTAATCCTCTGTCAGTTCTTCAGTCTAGGACAGAAGCAGAAATTCCTCTTATTGTATTATTATTTTTTGTCAATGTGATATCAATTTACCAATTTCTTTACTATGGGAAATTTTATGGTTGTTGTTTAGTTAGCACAAATTGTGATTTCTTTATATTGTGCCACTTTTCAAAGATGTTTTATGATGAAACGTGTGTGTGACAGAACTCCCATGTTCCTCTCGTTAGACTTCAGAGTTCTTGAGAACATAGATTGGAAACCATTAACCATTATTTCAATGACAAAGGTCATTATGATCAGTATCTGTGCCTTAGGACTAATTACAATGAATGGAAAGTCTCAAATAAAAATCATTTAGAAGTTAGTACCATTTAATTTACACTTGATTTGAAGTTTCTAGTACTTTCGTAAACCGCTTAAAAATAAAAATAGAAGAAAGTAGCATAGCAATTGAATAAAGATATTTAAGACAAATTAAAATATCTTCTACTAAGGATGTTAATATGCTGTTAGAATCTTAAAGTATTTACAATATTCTTTTGTCTAGAGAAGCTTTTGATTCATTTAGGGAAGGTAACTATTATAAACTTTATATTCCATCTTATATGCTTTCAATTTTTCCCTTTTGTTGACTTTTCTTTCCCTTAACACTACCATCTTTCACTGGAATTTATAAGCATCCTTTAGTTACAGGGATTTGTGACCTTTGCCTAAAGGCTTTATCCAAGTCAATAAAAATGCAGCATCAGTAAACACCCAGTAATCTGATCATGAAACCTAAGACATTGAAGGCTAATTTCATTTGTCCCTAAAACTCTGTGAGGTGTGGGGGAAACACCCAAAAGAAAGAAAGCAAAGCACAAAGCTACACCAAAGCACTTAAAAATCTTTTAAATTTTTTATTACAGTGTATTAAGATTTACATTGTGATATTGATGAATACCTACAGCTAGAAAGAATAATTTAAAATCGTATTAATTTACACTCTGTATTTTCAAGTAAATATGTTTTAGTCTTTAAGCTAAGGAGAAGATAGCCATAAACTAGACAGTTCAGCTCCCTATTGTTGTTACAGGATCCTGAAAAATTCTCACAGAGATGATAAACTAAATAAATCAACATTTTACATCTAAATAAGTCAGAGTGAATTGGGTTGAAACTATGTAAGCCACAAGAGCATTATTTTGTCCCACAGCCCTATGGCATGTTTTAAAATAGACCTTCTTGGATCTTTTTCCCTGGCTCACACTGTGGTCTTGGCACTTATTGCTTGCCATAACCAATAGTTAATAAAAGGAGGTATAGTGTACTTTTGTTTGTTTGTTTGTTTGGCTCAGCACTCATTGCTTTTGGAGTGCTGCTCTATTCCACACTTGTGTTTTAATATAATCCAAGTAGTTTTGTCAATCATGGCGCCTCATCTCACTGATGGTCAACCAGTTGGGCATGTGTCCTAGTCAGAAATAATCCCTCTGGCAAGTCCAAACAGAGTTTGTCCCATGGTAGCTATATGGGCATGGAAAGAGAGAAATCTCTTTCCCTTTTTACCTGCTAGAATTGGTAAGCTGGCAGGTTGTGAATCGGGCTCACAGTAGATATCTTTCCTGCCATGTGGAGATAATCTATCTGCTGCATTAGAGCAGCGTGGAGAGGGCAGTAGAGCCAAAAGATGGAGAAAATGACCCCCACGTTTAAATCCCTAAGTACAGCCATGGCCAAGCAAATCCATGACTGAACTTTCCAGTATATAAGCCAATGATTCCTCTGTTTTATATAGAATATTTTCAATTATGTATCTATGAATTGCCACAGAAATTTCCTAGTGATATAAAAATGAAGGAAGGACAAGCTCTAAGTTCCATTTATGGTTTATGATTCTATAATGGTGTTTATGTTTGACATATTGGTACTTATGGTTGACATTTCATGGTGTAGTTTAATTTTTACATCCTTTTCTGTTGCATTTTGTTCTAGGTGCTATCTTTATATGTAACATACAAATGAATATTTGAAAATTCAATCTCGTAATCTCTGACTTTTTGTAAGAATATTTAATCCTTTGTTTCTTTTGTTGTCTGACTTATTTGAACTTATTTTTAACATCTCATTTGATGTTGTTTACTATCAAGTTATTTTCTTAACTTTTTTTGTTTTTGTTTTTGCTTTTCCTTCATCTTATTAGATTGATAAAGATATCTATATTCCTGTTGCAAAGGTTAAGAAACTCATCCAAGTTCACACAGCTAGAAAGTAGTGAAAATGGGATTCGGACCCATGTATGCTTGAATTCAGTGTTTGCACTCTTGATGGCTAAATAACATTGTTCCTGGGGTGTAGAAGGGTAATATTTCTTAAAACATTTGCTGTGGGGATGGAAACTCAAGGATAAGCAAAAGAAATGGTATTAATTTGAATTAATCGGATTAAAGAATGCTTAGTGTTAAGAGTGAAAGAGAGAGAGGCATGTGGGATGACTGAAGGAGTTCATGCTGTCAAGTAATCAGGGCAACAAACACAGGGATAGGAAATATTTTGAGCTGGGAGTAACAGTGTGCCATCAAAATGGACAGGTTTGTTAGAAAATTTAGTAACAGAAGTTTTTTAGGTAGGTTGTAGGAAAATGTTCAGTTCAGAAACATTGAGCTAGAATTTAAAAATACGTTACGTCTAAATGTCTAGGGAAGGTATTGTATAATAAAGTAAAGTCATAAAAAGACAAAGGGTGGTGTTATAGGGAGGCACATAGAAGCCTCTATTGTAAAGTTTAAATGAATTAATAGATTCAGAGCACTGGAAACAGCATGCGGTATAAAGAATGTACTAAATAATGGTTAGCTAATGATGATACTAATAATGATGATGATGATGATAAATAATGTTAACCTACTTTTATCATACTTTTCTACCTTATGGACACTGCATCAGGTTCAAGTCCAAAGGCAGACCTTAGAGAATTAGTCCATTATTTACCTCATGTGATAAATAATATCCAACTCTTCTTTTGAGCTAGAAAGAAATATTGAAACTGATACTCCAACTATGTTTTGCTTCCAGTGAAAAGCAGAATGAATACGAGTAAAGTGATGATGAGAAATATTTTCTCTCACAGTGATTTTTCAGCCTCTGCAACAACTGCACTAATTTCTAAGGCTGCTAAAATAATTTTTGATAAATAGTGGGAAGTTTTATATGGTAGCTATATAAATTTTCTTCCAGATAAAGCAGAGTAAGATTTATCTCTTAACATTTTTTTTTTTTTTACATTTCTCATCAGCTTCCACTGATATAATTTGGTCATGTTCAACTATATGTGAAAAGCACTTTTCCTCTTTTCCCCAAACACATCTTCACAGAATGAAGGTGAAATTTGTGCATCCCTGGGGAGTTTGGGGAAAAGAGAGAGGTGGAAGGAGAAGTTGAAAGGCAAAGAGTAAGTTCAAATTGTCAAGCCACGTGGTCTGTCTGAATTTTACCCAAGGGATCATCCATTCTTATTGTCAGAAGCAGAGAAATCTTGGGAAGCAAGAAAGACAATTCAAAATGATGGGAAAATCCCAAGCCAAATGACAAAAAGGAATGACAATATTTTACAAGTTGTGGAGCAGTTTTATTCTAAAGGGCTTTTTCAGAACAGCACAGTTTCTCAGCTACATGCAGTTTCTGACCGAGATAAGCTTCAGAACAATTGAAATAACATTGGAAGGAAATGAGACTTCTGAATTAAGTTTAATTTACATTTTATTTTTAAAGGGTAATACATGCACAATAGTATTTCAACTCTAAATGAAAATTACACGGATAGTTCACTCACCTAACCTCACTCCAGACATCTAATTTTGTTTCATATACATATTTTGCTCAATTCTGATTTTTTTCTGTTAGTTTTGGAAAAATCGATGTTAAAATGAACAAATAATATTTAAGGATCATTTTAAGAAGACACTACATTCTGATACTCTTATACATATTGGTCATATGTATCTGTTATGCGTTATATGTTCAAGTGAAACTAATCAATATTTTATTAACTAGTCCTTGCAAAATTGCTATGATGTCCATTTTTTTCAGATACAAAAAGGAACACATTCTTAAGGTCAAAGAGTAATTGAATAATTAGGATTAGGATTATATAACTTTAAATTTTAAGTCGTTAGTTCATTATACCAAACTCTTCTTAGTTTAAGAATTTCAAATGCCATGCTCATCAGGAATCACTTATAACTTTATGAAATACATCTTTGGACATGAAACTATATTAGATGTTTGACACTGACACTATACAAGGAGGGTCTGTAGGCTTTTAGAGTTCATAATATCAACATAAAGAAATACATATGCTGGATTCACATATATAGTTGCAATCTAGTCAAATAACTAAAAAACACTGAGAAATAATTTTATTAAGATTTTATCACAAGCAAATTTTGACTTCATTTTAAAGATGGCAAATGAATAGTGATTTCTTTGCATTTCATGTTTGCATCTAGTAGTTCAAGGAAACCATTAAAGCTCTTCCAACAAGATCAGTCATGAAAACCTCCATGGTGTATGTTATAATTGATATGTTATTGAAGATGCTACATGCTGAGTATTCTCATCAGTGTAGTCAAGGAGAAACAGTACATAAAGCAACATAAAAAACAATATTTGTATCATTAGGTTTTGTTGAAATTGGATTAGGAATGTCAAAGACTAATTTGCTCTGAGAGGTCCCGGAAAATGACTTTTCTTTCTTACTTGTATGTATCTACTTCTTGAATTTTTCTCTTTCCTTGTCCATGTATTAATAGTTATAACATTAATATGATAGGACTTGGAGACAGGTACATAAAACAACAAAAAGTTTGAGATTGTCACTTGGATTTGGTCAGGTGATTTTGACATCTGGGTGATATGGGGAAAGATCTGTCATAACAGCCCTGCCTCCACTCAGTCTAGGTGGGTCACTATTTCCAGACAGAAATCTTTCCCTTTTAGATGTGTGGTGTTCAGATAACACTTGTAAACTTTTGTCTTAATAACTTTAAATTTGATACTTTTCCTACATTCTCTGGAATCATATTTTTTTCTATAAATAAAAAAATGATTGGGGGAGAGGTGACAAAATGTCATAGAATATCTTAAGATAGAATAGCAAATTTAACTTACTCATGACTCTAACTCCCTTGCATTAAAATTCACTCAAACATAAGCACTTAATTATTGAATTTTTTCTCTCATACACAGAGTTAATTTTATGAAATAAAGAAAAAAATTCTAGAAGGGTTTTTCTTACATTTTCTTCTAGAATTTTTATAGTTTCATGCCTTACATTTAAGTCTTATATCCATCTTGAATTAATTTTTGTAAGTGGTGAGATATAGGGGTCCAGTTTTTTTTTTTTTTTTTTTTGAGACAGAGTCTTGCTCTGTTGCCCGGGCTAGATAGAGTGCCATGGCATCAGCCTAGCTCACAGCAACTTCAAACTCCTGGGCTCAAGCGATCCTACTGCCTCAGCCTCCCGAGTAGCTGGGACTACAGGCATATGCCACCATGCCCGGCTAATTTTTTCTATATATTTTTAGTTCTTCAATTTATTTATTTCTATTTTTAGTAGAGCCAGGGTCTCGCTCTTGCTCAGGCTGGTTTTGAACTCCTGAGCTCAAACAATCCGCCTGCCTCAGCCTCCCAGAGACCTAGGATTACAGGCGTGAGCCACCGCGCCTGGCCAGGGGGGTCCAGTTTTATTTTTCTCCATGTGGCTATCCTATTTAGCCAGCACCATTTATTAAATAGGGCTTCTTTTCCGCATTGTATGTAGTTTTCTGCTT